>JBBBDQ010001267.1:2907500-2910000 GCA_037127315.1 Ascarosepion bandense | reverse complement strand
TAGACAGGTTAACAATTACGCTTTGTTACTGCTACGGTGTATCCCAGTCTCAAAATATCAAATGTTCCTTGGAGAGAAACGCGGTAGCACCAAATAACTCCGATTGCCCAGGAAACTAGCTTCAAAAATCGGGCATGGCGCCTCGTCGATCTTATTAGATCGTTGGAAAATATCAATTCATTTAAATATGCTAAATATTGTTTATGTGTTTTTATCACTGTTTGTAATACAGTGAGAACTCTCATTGTGGAAAATGTGAGATTATTTTTCCGTAATTATATTTCGCTTTAGAGTGGACGAGACAAAATAAAAATGGTCATTTATTTTGTATTTATTTATTTATATAAATATGTGTTTCGATATATAGTCTAGCCAATGTCATTTAGTTTATTTCTGTTTGTCTTTTATTGCTTTTTTAATTAAGTATACTACATTGTGATGAAGGATCTGTCAAGAAATGTTTTCGCAAACATCATTTTAGTCTGATGAAGTCCTTAAGGACGAAGCAGGTTGCAAGAAAAGTTTTTGTCCGATATGATGTTGGCTTTTTAAATATTTTTCTAGTATATAAACATTTATGTATATTTTCTCATACACACACGCATACACACACACTCACACACACATATAGTTATTTTATTGTTATAATAATAGTGTACTACAACTCAATAACTATCAAGTTTCAGTGCTTAATGCACCATCATCAGGCAGAGAAACCTGATGATGGCGCATTGATCACCGAAACTTCATAAATTTTCAGTCGCAGTATTATTATTATAACAATATTAATATATAATAGACTGAGCACGTGAGCAATGATGAAGTTTTGGAAAGAATGGCAACGAAAAGAAAATTAATAGTGAGCATCAGGAAGAGACAACTGAAGTTCCTGGGACATGCAATGAGGAAGGAGGGCTTGGAGAACCTGATACTGACATGCCAGATAGAAAGAAAAAGAGACAGAGGAAGGCAGCGGATAACATATGTGAAGGGCCTGATCAGGTGGATGACGGAACGAGGGTTGTGTGGTTTAACAGAAGAAAACATGCTAAGAGCCACCAGGGATAGGGAGACGTGGAAAGCCATGATCGCCTACGTCCTGAAGGGACAGGGCACATAGAAGAAGAAGAACTATTTATCTATAAATGGTCTACTTCTGCATTAAGTATCTTTTGTAAAATTAAATATTAAACTAGTATATCCATTAGTTCATATCACTTACAAACATCCACTACCACCATTCCTTCTCGGCCTACAGCCATGTGCGACACAAAAAAATGGACCTGTCTAATTTTCTCTGTATAACTCCACTCTGTTAAGAATAATTTAAATGCTCTATGTTCACTGAACATTAAATGTTCATCCTTTGATAATGGCTTATGTAAGCCGAAAGCTCAGACCTGATAAAAAAATCAACAATTATTGCGATTTCTTGTCGTCTTTCCATGGCAACACTATCAAGCTAATCAGATCATGCGAACGGATCTTACACAAAATAAATAGACAGAACTTGTCTATATTATTCAATGAAACCGGTATTAATGAAAAAATGCTGCCAAAATACACACACAATATATATATATATATATATATATATATATATATATATATATATATATATATTCTCCATAACAAAAGTGAAAGTGATGAAACATTGTGTATTCTTTCTATTAAAGTCATGTTTCGCTGGAGAAGTGTTTGGTCTCCTTATCTTCCTCGAGTAAAAATAAAAGAAATGCAAAACGGTGTGTGTGCATAAATGCCTTGGTATCTCTGAGGAGAAGTGGGTATCATAAACCAAATTAATTACCCTATCTTATCATTTCCTAATTTTCAGATATTTCCACCTGTGTGCTTGTTTGTATATATATATATATATATATATATATATATATTAGAGATATTTGTAGGATTTTCTAACAGGAAATTTTCCCCCAAGACATTTTCCTCACACATAGTTTTGTCTTTGAACTGAAGTAGCTAAAGAAAGATACATTTCTCCGGCGAAACGCGTCTCTCATAAAATTTTCAGGGTTTAAGGAAAATTCTGATCGAGAACGCAAGATGCGGACATGAATCACAATATCAGAAATATCTCGTTATTCGAGAGGCTCTATATATCAAACATTTCTCTGACACAGTTTTCTTTCATATAAACTGCAATAGCCAAAGAGAGCATACGTTTACCTGGCGAAACGCTTCTCGAATAAAATTTTCCAATTTGTATAATTTACATTAGTAAAACCAGTATTACCTTCTACACGTCACTTTTTGTTTCTTTGTCTCTCAATTACCCATTATATCAACATTTTAATAAACATTTATGAATTATCTGCTAGTGAAGAGGCTCATCCCTTGTTCCCTGCTTAGGATATGGTTTCCGGTTTTCTCTTTTCCAATCTTTTCACTCCTTTTTCTTTTCAATTGGAGCAGATAGACTGAACTATCGCCCGGTTCACACTCCACCCACGTCTATTGATCAGGTGAAGAGGTTCATCCC
>JBBBDQ010001267.1:2890000-2902500 GCA_037127315.1 Ascarosepion bandense | reverse complement strand
ATAAAAAAATATCCAAATGTTGGAGAATTTTTGTTTTTATTTTCACCTGAAATTAAAACCAAAATACGATTTTTAGAACGGCTCATGATTAAACAATAATAGACATTCATTGTCTCTCATATTTAACAGTATATGTTTAGAAAATTATTTGCTGCCTCGATACACTATATATATATATATATATATATATATATATATATAAGGTGGAGTAATTGTATGTATTATCTACCGAACACGGTATGTTATTAGCTTTGTCTAAGAAAATGGCTAAAAGTATAGCAGAAAGCTCTCGTATAATAAAAATATTAGGACAATTTTAACATAATTTATGTCCGCAAATAAAAAAAATCTTAAGATCACTTGAACAATTACATAAAAAAATTAAATATCACATCTTGTCAGTCATTTTTAATGAAAACTGCATGAGAGAGATTATATATATATATATATATATATATATATATATATATATATATATATATATATAGTTAAATATAAGAGACAATGAATGTCTATTATGTTTAATCATGAGCCGTTCTAAACATTGTATTTTGGCTTTAATATCAGGTAAAAAAAAAGACAAAAGTTCTCCAACATTTGGATAATTAAAAATTAAAGCCAACATATGATGTTTAGAACGGCTCATGATTAAACTTAATATACATTCATTGTCTCTCATATTTAACAGTATATGTTTAGAAAATTATTTGCTGTGTCGATACACTATATATATATATATATATGTCCAAAAGTAGATAGACGCTACGTGGTAACAATAATGAATTAAAGTATTAACCTAGTTTTTGGACCCCTCCGTTTAAACTATGGTAAGCTTAGTTCACTGTGCTTGAAAGATAGAAGAGTATAAAAATTATTTTGCGTCTATCTTTCAATGGGCACTTCAACGTAGTGTCGTAGTTAGCACATATACAACTGAGTAGTGAGTTTGATCCTCACTGGGTGTCTCATACTTTCCGTCTTGCGCACCATCTAAGCTACGTTTAGAAAATCACCAAGTGAATAATGCTCTGAAGATGATAAAAGCTATGGGTTTTCAGCAACTTTTAAACCATCTATTGTGGAAAATAGTCAGTCAGTCAGTTAAGTGACATACGTGATACACGCTTGGGCGTTCATGTCTCGAAATAGACATGACTAACTCGGCAGAAGATTATCCCACAGTAGGTTACCATTGCTTTCTACGGTAGACTGATTGCCGACCAAGGCTATAGAACCCAAACTGTCCTGTTATTTAACCCATAACTGGAAGGAATAGACGGATTAATACCTTTCCCAAGGATATTTGCGTGTAAGTGAATGCAATGAATTCGGCTGTAATTCGAACTCGGCTCCCCGCTTTCTCGTTCCGAGCCGATATCCTATGCACCACAACGCACAATAAGCATTCCTTTAAACACGTTACCATCGAACAAGAGTGCAGCGTGTCTGTCTGTGTTTTTAGTATACATGTTAGTCTGCAACCACATAATAATTAGGCATCCGTTTATCTCAAAAGATAAAATCAGCGCCCCGTTTAGTGAGTATTCAGTCCTTCTGTGATCAGACTAGAGTGACCTCTCTAGGGTGTAGGATCGAACGATGGTATATGGATGACGTGTGCTGCCCAGACAACGGTCTACTCTTGGCCGTGTTGACAATCTCCAAAAGAATACAGAGCATTAGATTTGGGTCAGGACTGTCTGTATTTATTTATTTATTTAGCTGGATTTACTTCCATAGCCTTTTCTGAGTGAGGATATGATCACAAGGCAACGGAGGTTTAAAATCATAGTTTTTCTTTCTCTAGATAGATTGCTTTCTTGGGTTGTCGAGCTCCATGTAACTGAAATAGCCGGCTATGGGTCACCAGCTGTCCGCTTTCACCCATTCTCCTACTTGGAGGTGAACTGAGTTGTCAGAAGCTGTTTGAGAAGCATTTCACGGAAACATTTTTATAGACGTTGGGAGATTTCCCCACTATCAAACATGGTTATAACAACCTTTGAGACATATTTAATGTATGTACATAAACATGATATACTTTATGTTTTTAAAAGCTCCCCATCGCCAAATTAAAGTTTTTTTTTTCTAATATAAAAAAAAAGTTAGATAACCAAAAACACTAGAAAGCAAGACAAAGTATGAGAACGCATGCACATGTACATATGTGTGTACATATGAATATATATTTCTGGATTATGAAAGAACCTTGGCGTGTCTTACTGAACTGAATTCCTCTAAATCTAGTGCCAATGATCGCATTGCAAATGTTTTAACGGCTAAGATTCCAATTCAAGTTAAACTTCAATCAAAACATTTCATTTCTCTTTTTTTGTGGTTGCTGCTCTTGTTAGAATCGGTATTTGCCGCAGGCTTCAAGAGACTTTGTAGCAATCTGCGTGACTTGTGCGCGTTTAACAATTTACCCAGGTGGTCTCCTTTTGGCCACTGGCATTTGGCAACACACAAATAGTCACGGTCTTCAGTCTTTCAGACTAGATTCCTGCTTCAGCTTCATTCCAAGATGGATTTTCTTTTACTGTTTGTTTAAGTTACTTCCGGTACGGTTTACATTTGATGCGGAAATTTGTAATGGCAATATAGTGGTTTTATACATACATACATATATATATATATATATATATATATATATATATATATGTGTGTGTGTATGTATGTATGTATGTCGATGTGTGTGTGTGTGAGTATGTGTGTGTGTAGAAAAGAGAGGGGAAAATAAAATAATTATATATTATATAAAATGGATGCTTATAAATTACATATATGTTCGTCAACGTGATCTATTGCTTATTGGTGTACAAAGAATATTTATTTAAACATTACATATAGAGGTATCAATCCTTCGTTTGAACATTTGTATAAGTCCATATTTTCCAAATTTAAATTTAAACTGATTCTTTAGCCCATTTTTTAGCCATTAAACTCGAGTCATGTTCTTAAATCGCCTCGTCAAAACGAATCTTTCATATGGATATTATATTTGGCGCCAAACCTGTAAATAAATATCTGTCTATACTTCTGGGATGAGGCATTGTACTTATTTACACTATTTGTATTGTTCAGACAGTCGAAATAATGTCAACAGTGTAAATAATTACAATACCTCTTCTCAAAAATATACACAGATCTTGAAGAATCGATACGAACCCGATATACCAAAAATATGGAAACAATACGAAAGATTCTACGAGAATCTAGTACGAACGTCGAACCATTTAAATATTCCGACACCACTGCAGAGAGTTTCGACTCTTCTCTTTAAGTTTGGCAGCAGGAATCTCGATCAATTCAAGGACAGTCCGTCTGGTCTCAGAAAAAGCGTGACGCAACCTTTTTCCGAGAAAGACTCAAGTACAACGCTTGGATAAAACAACAACTGCAATCGGATATCTCCAAGAGGCTTGAGGTATTCTTCAACAGAATTACCGCCGAATACGAAAAGAGGATCCAGCGTGATCTGGATTACTATTTCAGACAAGAACACGATGCAGTCAAGGTCCGCCAACTACAGAAATGAGGCCAACAGTCCGAACAATATAAATATTGTAAATGACATACAGATATATCTAAAGTGAAGCACATTTCACAGATTAATGGTTAAAAATGAATTCGATCAAATGAAGTCTATAATTCTTAGCGATGATCATCCTTTTTCAAAAAATACAGTTATGGCACAAGACCTGTTGGAGAGGGGGAAAAGTTCAGAATAGTCCACACTATCTAATACATAGCTAATCTGATTCACGACCCAGACATACGTTACAATTTCTCATTCACCACAAAAACTTATCCATCAGCATTCAATCCTTCATATACCAAAATACCTCATATGTTCCAGAGACCTAAAAAAAAAAAAAACACCAAATGAACATAAAAATTTTATTATGTACAATACATACAAAAATATATATAAAAATTCATCATGAAATGACATGTGAGAGAGGGGTATGACTCAAATCCCCAAAACAAAATTTTTCCCAACTAAAAATACAAACATAATTCATGATGTTATTTGAATCCAACCATCCCACAAAACAAAGAGTGCCGCTGTATTCTGCCCTTAGGACAAAATCAAGAGGCACTCTTTCTATAGGGAGTGGAGAGGAGAACATAAAATGGATGGGGAAAAGAAAAAACAGGACAATTAAAAACTGGAGGAGACTGGGAATCTCGAACTGGATCATAACAAAAGACAATGCCGGGAACAGGCCAAGAAATCACAGTCATTCACATTAACTAGGTACACAAAAAAAAACTACCTTAACCATGGGGAGGGTTCCAAAGGAATCTACCCCGATGCAACTAGGAGACCCAAACTACTACAATACGTAAGCGTCTCTATAAGTCTTCTATATATAATAATAACAAATGATTTTTACAACATAACTGATAACATTTAATTTGTATAACTTTTAAAAGCTTATTTTCAGAAATATATAATCTGTTAATTTAGTACAATTTTATTAAATTCTCACATATACGGAATTACCTGTCAAAGTTTGATTTTAATTCATTCTGTTTGTATCGAAAGAATTTATCTAAATTGTTAAAATTCGGTTCGTAATAATCAGCGTTGTTTTCATTTGATATTTTACATCCAACAGCAAGACTTCTAATCAGGAGATTGGTGTTTTTGAGGGGCGTAGAACCGCCTATTACTTGCTGATGTTCCCAGGTACACCGTGATCTGGAGTAGTAACGCCTGTTAGAGTCACAGGTATCGGTAAATTGGGAACACTCCAAACAAAAACAAAACACTGCCTGTATAAAAAAATACATATTTATAGTAAAATTAACAGCAATACATATTTATATTAGAATTAGCAACAATATATATTTATGGTAACTTAGCAATAATATATATTTATGGTAGGATTAGCAACAATATATATTTATGGTAGGGTTAGCAATAATATATATTTATGGTAGGGTTAGCAACAATGCATATTTATGTTAGAATTAGCAACAATATATATTTTATGGTAGGATTAGCAATGATATATATTTATGGTAGGATTAGCAATGATATATATTTATGGTAGGGTTAGCAATAATATATATTTATGGTAGGATTAGCAACAATATATACTCATGGTAGGATTAGCAACAATATATATTTATGGTAGGATTAGCAACAATATATCTTTATGGTAGGATTAGCAAAAATATATATTTATGGTAAGATTAGAAACAATATATATTTAGGGTAAGATTAACAACAATACATTTCAGCTGCAGTTAAAAATATGCAACTGTGCACAAAACATTTAGATTTCGGCATTAAATAACCCATAGAGGTTGATGTTTAGTAGGCCTCTGTCGGGCAGGGTTGAGTTAAATGTCTCACTGTTCCTTTTTTAAGATTTTCCGCGCATTCTTCTGTTTCGTAGACTTTAAGAAATTTTACATTTTAAAATAGTTTTCTTCATTTTTTATCGATTTTTATTCAATATTATTTCTTTTCCTTCCTTCTGTTCTCCTCCCTTACTCGTTTTCTCTCATTTATTTATTTATTTATTTTTATTTTTTTGTCTTCGCTTCCAATATTTAGTCGGTTAGCTAAAAAGTTCGTTAGGTTATTAGGAGGAAATTTCCGTAATACAACGATCAAATATAATATTATACCACAATATTTCCCCTCTCATTCTCGAATCTCTTTCTCGTCTCTCCATTTTCTTTTCTAAAATTTTCATTTCTTGTTAATGGTTTCGTCTTGCTTTTCTCGTGTCTCTTCTTTCTTGTCAACTCTGTATTTGCTTCCCTCTTTCTCTAGCAACTTTCTGTTTGACCTCACATTTCGCGATCCACAAACTATTTGCTCTCCTCTTTCTCGAGCCACTCTCTATTTGCTCCCCGCTTTCTCGATGCACACTCTATTTGCTCCCCTCTTTCTTGAGCCACTCTATTTGCGCTCAACTTTCTCAATCCGCAGTCTATTTACTCCTCTCTTTCTCGAGACACTTTCTATTTGCTCTCAATTTTCTCGATCCACACTCTATTTGCTCCCCTCTTTCTCTAGCCACTTTCTATTTGCTCTCCACTTTCTTGATTGACACTCTATTTGCTCCCCTCTTTCTCGATCCACACTCTAGTTGCTCTCTGCTTTCTCGATCCACACTATTTGCTTCGCTCTTTCTCGAGCAACATTATATTTCTCCCCACTTTCTCGATTCGCACTTTATTTGCTCCTCTCTTTCTCTAGCCACTTTCTACTTGCTCTCCGTTTTCTAAATTGACACGCTATTTGCTCCCCTCTTTCTCGGGCGTCTTTCTCTTTGCTTTCCACTTTCTTGATTCGAATTCTATTTGCACCTCTCTTTCTCGATCCGCACTCTATTTGCTCCCCTCTTTCTCGATCCACACTCTAGTTGCTCCCCTCTTTCTCGATCCGCACTCTAGTTGCTCCCCTCTCTCTCGATCCACACTCTATTTTCTCCCCTCTTTCTCGATCTGCACTCTAGTTGCTCCCCTCTTTCTCGATCTACACTCTATTTTCTCCCCTCTTTCTCGATCTGCACTCTATTTGCTCCCCTCTTTCTCGAGTCTCTTTCTATTTGCTTTCCACTTTCTTGATTCGCATTCTATTTGCTCCCCTCTTTCTTGTGCCTTTTTCTATTTGCTTTCTACTTTCTTGATTCGAATTCTATTTGCTCCCCTCTTTCTCGATCCGCACTCTATTTGCTCCTCTCTTTCTCGTGTCTCTTTCTATTTGCTTTCCACTTTCTTGATTCAAATTCTATTTGCTCCCCTCTTTCTTGATCCGCACTCTATTTGCTCCCCTCTTTCTCGATCCACACTATTTGCTTACCTCTTTCTCGAGCCACTTTCTATTTGCTCTTTCACTTAGGTTCTCATATTTTGTTTTCTATTCCTCACATTGGTGCATCCATCCTATTTCTCTCCTCTCTTTCTTCTCTTCTCCCCGTCCCATTCTTAAGCTTATTTATTTCCTGTTCCCTATTATTCATCCATCTTGTTTTCTCCACTTTCTTATTGTTTCTTTCTCTTTGCCCCACACTTTTTCCCTCTTCTTTCCCATTTATGTTTCTTAAATGTTTTCCCCATGTCTCATTCTCTTTACCCATACCCCTCTCTCTCATTTATCATTCTTTTCCCCTCCCCCTCCCCTTCATGTCTTCTTCCCGACTTCTTTCTCTCTTCCTGTTTCTATTCAAATCTTTTCTCCCTCTATATATTCATGCCATAAAAAAAAATCTTCATGTTATTATGTTTTTCTTCTCTGTTGGTCTCCTCTCTCTAATTCTTCTATCGACATCTTCTTCACTCTCACTTCTGTCTGTGTCTACCTCTTTTTTTCTTCTCTCATTTCATCATCGACATTTTAACTCTGCCCTTTTTTTTTGTTTCTATTTTTCTTTTTTAGTTTTTCTCAGTCAGTCCTTGCTTTTTTTTTTTTTTTTTTTGCTTTTTTTTTCAACTTATCCTTCTCCGAGCATTTAACTTTCCGTCATTTCGAGAATCACCGCTTTTATTGACCACATCTTTGTTCATCCAGATTTATTCCATCCCCTTTCTCCTATCGGCGCCCTCTTCCGCTTTCTCTCCCCATACTTCATTCCCCAACCCATGAATTTCCAACTTTCAAACACTCCACCTAATCTAAGTCATCTGATGATGTACAGGATCTGCACAGCACAACAAAACAGATCAATGCCCTCGGTATGGCGAATTTTGACTCCGTAGCGAGCGGCCTTTTTGAAGAATCGTTTACAAAAGGGACCATCAGAGATTGGCCCTGGGCCTCTGGGTCACATGGGGATTGGGCAGCGGGGGTGGCAAATTCAGTCGCTTCTTTTCAAATGGTGCAGCCTGCATTGCCGGCGTGCAGGAAAATGCGAATGTCATCCAATAGCGAGAGCAAACAACACCTAATAGGGTCAAACTATGTCCGTGTCTTTAATCTTTTATACTTTTTGCCTTTCACCTGCTTACTTCATGATAGATTTTTTCTTCTTCTTTTTTTTTTGTTAGTTTATTTTCGTCTTTTTTCTTTTTCTGACTTTCATTTAAGAATTTTATAACACATATATCACATTTTTTATTTTGCTTATAAATTTTGGTTTCGTTTACTTTGGTATCTTTGAGGTTTGTCGAATGTAATAGGTTTTTCTTTCCATTTTCTGGATATTTATGTATTTTCTAAATATAATAACAGGTTATTTTGCTCACGATTATATATATATATATATATATACTAGCAGTATAGCCCGGCGTTGCTCGGGTGTAATGAAAGCTTTAAAACTAATCCATGGTCCTGGAGCTCAGATTCTTTGGACGTTGGCACGAAAGATTAAAAAGCAATAGTTGTCTCCAGTTAAAGCGAAAACGTAGACTGAAAGAAAAATGAATGGATGTAAGTTAAATTTTGATTTCCTGGTATCGATATCAAATTTTCTGCATTATTGTAAGAACTGCAACCTTGAAACTTCTGAATATCGTTTCTTATGTCTTTGTCTATGAGTGTATCAAATTTAATTAGAATCGGACCATTCCTTCTATAACCCGATTTTTTCGATTATCGATTTTCGATATTTATCGGGGGTACCTCGACACAAAACCAAGCTAAGAACACTCGCAGACGCTTATAGTACAACTGTGTAAATTTTCAAGAAAATCGGTTCAGTCGTTTCGGAGTCTATAGGTAACGGATACACACACACATAGACAAAGTTCCATTTATAAATAAGTTTGTATATATATATATATATATATATATATATATATATATGTGTGTGTGTGTGTGTGTGTGTGTGTGTTTGTGTGTGTGTGTGTGTTCATACATATACTTGTATGTAATGGCTGACTACTCACGTTTTTAAGTACACCAGTTTCATAAGGCTGCTATAGCCAATCCCTGTCGCAGACATCTTCCCAAGCACACATGTTTTGTTCAAAATCCACAGCCTCAACTAGAGGTTTATACTGCAACTAGTTTGATCGAACAAGACGTGTCATTATCATGAGTTTTAGCAACACGATTACACTCCTGCTGTTTATCTCGGGGTTCTGACCAAAATCCAAAGGAGGATCTGCAATGTAATTGGCCCGAATTGGCTGCTTTCCATCAGCCAATTTCTCACCGACGGAATGTGGCTTCCCTCAGTCTTTTCTACAAATATTGCTCTGATGATTTATATTCCATGGTGTTCCGCCCTCATCAATTTTACCGTGCAACTAGAGTACCAGCTCGATCCCATCAAAAACAAAAAAAGTAAATGTAATCTCTAATTCTACTACATCAGTTTCTTTTCTCGCACTTCCCGCCAGTGATAATCCCTTCCCTTTTGCTTGCTTCCCTAATAGCTACAATTTCCAAAAGTTTAAATGCAATGTCAATTACCATCTTCCATCTTCGTGACTCCCACTTTTCTTTTATACTTTCTACAACATCACCCCTGTACTGAAACGGTTATAAAACAAAAAAAAATCCATTAACTTTCCAGATTTTAATTCGACTACACTTATATATATATATATATATATATATATATATATACATTAGAGAAAATTTTCAAAATTCAAAGGTGTCGGATGTACATTTCAACATAGGATCTCTAATAGAGATTCTATGCGACATTGTTTTTTCCAAAACAATGTCGCTGACGTGACGTAGAATCTCTATGAGAGATCCTATGTTGAAATGTACATCCGACACCTTTGAATTTTGAAAATTTTCTCTAATTTATATTGGCTCTGTATTCTTAATACATTGAGCTCTCTGCCTGCATCACTTTTTAATATTAAACATTTTTAATATTGATTAGGATCAGGTTCTTGGAATTTACCTTCCTACTCTTCCACTTCGGATTAAAGGAAAACAATATATATATATATATATATATATATATATATATATATATATATATATATATATACATTTTAGAACATGCACAGAATTTATATATATATATCTACTACAAATAGTACGTTTGCTTCGACATTGAAACTACAATGTCTCATCAGGCGGTGTGGACAAGAATGGAAAGCCTATTTTCTTATATTTGGTCAGTTGTGTGTGGGATGTTGGTGGGGTTAGTGATAAGGGTATAAGTCTTGTGAATTGACCATTAGAATTTTGAAGAAAGTGGTGTGGGTAGTGAATATGGTTGATTCATGAGTGTGAGTTTTGTAGACAGATTTAACATTAGCAGAATGTACGTTTTTATTACCTTGCGACTAGACTATATCCTTTAGATTTCTTAGAGGAGCATGTAAGGGGTGGGATGCTTATTTTGTACAGAAAACTTTTGTATTTAAGAAAAGATTTTATAATTAATCTAATTTTGTATATTTAATCTTAATTTTGAATTTAGGAAATAGATTTTTTCTATTAAATTTTAAATTTTAATAAGATCACCGTTTGCGGTAAGATTTAATGTAAGAGGTAAAATTCAATGTTAAAAATGTAAGATAATAGGTAAGTAGGTAATAGGTGCGTAATAAGTCGAATTTTATGTAGGAGGAAAGATTAAATGTTTGTATTTAAGGTAATAGGTGAAGTTTAATGTGTGTATTAAGGATAGTTCTTTCTGTATTCGCTCGGATATATATATATATATATATATATTGTTGCTTCCTAGTGCTCTTGATTTAAACTGTTGGAATACTACCCCGATAAATTGGTCTTCATTCACAAGTCAACTGTTGTAATGTTACGCCGTTAAATCTTAAATAAGTGTCCATAGAAAACAATCTTCTATTTTTTATAATAAAATCGATTCCAGGATATCACTGTTATTCAATTTCGTCTTTTTTCCTGACATTTACTTACGAATTTTATAACACATATATCTCATATCTATTCTTATTTTAACTATATATTTTCAATTTACCTTGATATCTTTGACGTTTGTCAAATGAAATAGGGTTTTCTTTTGACTTTCTGCATGTTCATGCATTTTCTTAATATAATAACAGGTTATTTTGCTCACGATTATATATATATAAGAATGTGTGCGTGAGTGTGTGCATATGTATTGTTAAGTTCTGACATAACAGTATTTATGCATAATATATATAATATATATTTTATATTTACACACACTGCATTGCTGATATTGAGAACATTTACCCACATAGCATGTCTTATATATATATATATATATATATATATATATATATATATTACGGAAATTAACGAAGATTAACGAAACTAGTTATAAACAACCGAAAATATGAAATAATTTGTTGGAACATCATTTTTGAAAGATACTCGTATTTAAGTAGATATTCTGTTTATAATCAAACAGTAGGATATATTTATTTATACCGGCCTGTTACGAAATAAATATATAATATTGTTTGATTATAAATAGAATATCTACTCAAATACGAGTATCGGTCAAAAATAATATTCAAACAAATCATTTCATTCATATATATATATATATATATATATATATATATATATATATATATTGAATTTTCATTTCTTTGACATTATTATTATTTTTTAAACGGTACTCGAACTTTAGTGGGAGGTCTGTTTATATATATATATATGTGTGTGTGTGTGTGTGCGTGTATGTGTGTGTGTGAAATGTGTATGTATATAATTATAAATATATGTATATATATATATATGTGTATATATATATGTATCAATTATATATATATATATGTATGTATATATATATATATATATATATATATATATACGCAATTTGTTATATATATTATATTATTTATATATTATTTGAAAGCGCTCAAAATCAGTGATAGAGCTGACATATTCAGTTAGATGTGAGTTTGTGACCCTTGGTTTCACGCACTTGAGATTCTCTTTTTCTCACAGACGGTGTCTAACTGACCCTAAATATAGTCAGTCAATAGTGTCATACGTGATACACGCTTTGGGCGATCATGTCTCGCAAAAGACATGACTGACTGGGCAGAAGATTATCCCGCAGAAGGTTGCAATTGTTTTCTGCAGTAGACTTGTTGTCAGCCAAGGCTATTGAATTCAATCTGTCCTATTAATCCACTCATAGGTAGAGGGGCAAGTGATATATTTTATTATTATGTAGTAATTAATGGGGGATCAGTTTATTACTTCAAAACAATATAAAAATGATCCCCCACTTTATGCCCAGTAGAGGCTCTAATCATGTTTCCAACTATTATATTCAGTCAGTCAGTAAAGTTTCATACGTGATATACGCGTTGGGCAATCATGTCTCGAAAGAGACATGACTGACTGGGAAGAAGATTATCCCGCAGTAAGTTGCCATTGATTTCTGCGATAGACTGGTTGCCAGCCAGGGCTATAGAACCCAATCTGTCTTATTATTTAACCCATAATCGGAGGGAAGGAACGGATTAATACCTTTCCCAAGGGTATTTGCGCGTAAGTAAATGCAATGAATTCAACTGGAATTCGAATTCGGCTCTCCGATTTGTCGTTCCGAGTCGATATCCACTGCACCACAACGTACTTTTTACTCATTACGCTTTGTACA
>JBBBDQ010001267.1:2882500-2885000 GCA_037127315.1 Ascarosepion bandense | reverse complement strand
AAACGATTCATTCATATATATATATATATATATATATATATATATATATATATATAATTTAAAATTCAACATCATTGAATTAATCCTTTTTTAATTTATATTTGCTCTGTAATATTTTATTACATGGAGCTCTCTTCCTGTATCATTTTTTAATATTAAAATAAAATTTTTAATATTAATTAGGATCGGGTTTTTGGAATTTACCTTCCTGCTTTTTTCCCTTGGATTGAAGTATCTGAATTAAAAATATATATATATATATATATATATATATATATATAATTCGTTGTGATGAAATTACAACAGGACATAGGACGCGTCCAGGCCGTGACTTCTGCGGTTCAGAAAGAAACTACAAGTTGGTACCCAAAGATAATTTTATTTTTATTTGATACCTGTCCCTCGGTAATCGCTCTGTGACTCGTCTGAATCCATTCATTAACGCTGTGGTATCGAGAAGTTTAGGGTCAATGAGATTTCCGCTAATTTTCCTTGTTTTTCCGAGACTTTGAGCAAAGGTATTTTTGCAACAACTTATACATACAATGCTCACTTGTATATCCTGTGATTTAGCTGTATGATTGACCAGCAGTTCAGGTTAAAAGTAGGTTAGCTGCGACCCAAGGCAAGAAAGTCCGGTTTACGTTGCTATTTTTGAAGGTCAATGTCAATCGTTATCTTCTATCTACTTAATTCCTCTTCTTGTATTGTTCTCTCTCCTTAATAGTTTTTCTTTTTTTACCATATACCTTCACACACAGTAACCTTTTGCGTCTTAGTGGCTTTATTGCCTTGCTTGAGTTGAAATGATTTGAAAAATAAAACTTAAAGGTAATGAAAAATCTCCCGAATATTTAATAAAACGCGCTGTTGGAATAACAACATCCCGCAAGGATTTTTGTCTAAAATTGCATATTCGTACTGATTTACCTGGTCCGTTCAGAACCCCATCGGAGTTGAAATGCAGTTGAGTGTACTCGAGCTTCGGTTAGAGAGTGTAGCGTATCCCCAGGTAATGGTTCTCGTTTGGCGTTCTAAAAGCGGGAGAGGATGAGGTAAAAATATCTTTATGTGTACTCTCATGCACACGTTGTTTTCTCACGTTAAACTCGGCCTTGTGCCACATTCCGTCGAGCGTGTAGTTAAATGCACCTATGCTGTATAGACAAAATAATGCATTTTATTGTCCTGCTTTCATAGCTCATTCTGATTCGTCATATTTCTATAAAGATGTGATTTAGTCCGAGTAAACATCTTGGCATTTCAAATTGAGGGCGTTCAAAAAATGTCGGTCATTTACTTCTAAAAAAATTTCAAAATGTTATTCATTTTTTTTTTCCGAATAGGAATTAAGACACTTCTGGCTTGAAGTAACGCTTGTTCTCGTGGGACTATCGAGATATATTGACAAAATGACGACACAATGATTGGAGTAGATAGATCTATCTATCGCCCGGTTCATACTCCACCCACGTCTATTGAACAGGTTAAGAGGCTCATCCCTTGTTCCCTCTTTAGGATGTGGTTTCCGGCTTTCTCTTTCCCAATTTTATCACTATTACGTAGCCCCCTGCACATCAGTGGCGTTACCGCCTTGATCGGGGTAATACGATTAAAAAAAAATTTATTGAATTGTGTTATAAATAATTTCTATTATCATTTATCCATTTAGTTATTCTTTACAAATTTATGAATCTATCATTCGTAAGTGAATTGAATAATACTGCCATCTTTGGTCCGGTGCCCCTGCTAAAACTTTCGAGATTTTTGACAAAATCCAAGGAAGGATATGCAATGTTATCGATCCTGACCAGGCATCTCGACTTCACTTAGTTTCTCACCGACGTGACGTGGCTTCCCTCTGTCTTTTCTAAAAAATATTTTCGTGGCAACTACTCTGACGAGTTTTTTTTTTTTTTACCAGGTGCTCTGACTACATGAATTTAAGCGTGTTGCCAGATTGTTGATTAGGTCACACCGTTTTACGGTTGAAATAGATAAATGCAACCGCATCTTCTACGTCAACATTTTCTTTTCTCGCATTTTTCACATTCCATTGTCTTACTTTTCTGATAGCTGCAATCTTAAAAAATTTAAATGCAACAACAATCGCCGTCTTCTATTTTCTTGAACAGTGTTCAATTTTTTTGTACTTTCTTCAGCCCTCCCTATTTTCGGTCATCACTTTCACTTTCCCGTCCTGTAAACCCTTACGTGCACCATCATGCCTGGAGTGAAATAACCCCAGGTATAAGATAGTGACCCCCTTTCAAACATTAAAAAACCAGGAAAGTATAAAAATACATTTTTATAGCAAAAATACCAGCAATATATTTTATTGAAAAAAGTATCAACAATACGTATTTTTAGAGGAATTATCAAGAATAAAATTTTGAAATACATTTTATCTATAGTTGAAGGCATACAATTGTACTCATTATATTTAAATTTCAGCATTAAACAACCCATAGAGGTTGTTATTTGTCTAAACAAAATAACT
>JBBBDQ010001267.1:2845000-2877500 GCA_037127315.1 Ascarosepion bandense | reverse complement strand
ACATTTACAACAAAAGATCTCTTATACAAAGCTAACATTTTGAGAGATTATCTAGTTTTCTAGAAGTGACCAGGCTAACGAGTACATAATACAGCCCAATCCTAACTTTAAAAACACCAGTTATAAGTCTGTATTTATGCGTACACAAAATAGACAAAAACCGAATATATTCAACAACAGTGTATGCATACATAAAATGACACTTTGCAAAATATTCAGGAAATCCCACATAGACCATTAGAAATATAAATCTGCGTCTATACAGACACATGAATTGGATGTCATAGGAAGAATTATCCACAAATAATTTACTCTGACATTTTCTATGATTTTCCTGTTTTCCGCTTTGCTTAATCCAAATTTACAATAATAACGGACGTTGAGGAAAAATGCAGAAAGAAGCGGCAGTTGTTGGGAAAAGAATAAAAAGAGACACAAAGCATAAGTAGTTAAAAGAAAGAAAGAAAGAAAGAAAGAAAGAAAGAAAGAAAGAAAGAAAAAAAGGAAGGAAGGAAGAAAGAAAGGAAAAACTAAAGAAAGAAAGAATGAATGAATGAATGAGAGAAGGGAAGAAAATATTCGGGTATAACAAAAATAAATAAATGAGAGAACGACAAAAACACTGAAAAGCAGAGAAAAAAGAAAGAAAGAAAGAAAGAAAGAAAGAGAGAATGAATGAATGAGAGAAGGGAAGAAAATAATCGGGTATAACAAAAATAAATAAATGAGAGAACGACAAAAACACTGAAAAGCAGAGAAAAATAAATAAATAAAGAAAGAAAGAAAGAAAGAGAGAATGAATGAATGAGAGAAGGGAAAAAAATAATCCGGTATAATAAAAATAAATAACTGAGAGAACGACAAAAACACTGAAAAGCAGAGAAAAATAAATAAATAAATAAAGAAAGAAAGAAAGAAAGAAAGAAAGAAATAAAGAAAGAGAGAATGAATGAATGAGAGAAGGGAAGAAAATAATCCGGTATAATAAAAATAAATAAATGAGAGAACGACAAAAACACTGAAAAGCAGAGAAAAAGAAAGAAAGAAAGAAAGAAAGTAGGAAAGAAAGAAAGAATGAATGAATGAATGAAGGGAAGAAAATAATCGGGTATAACAAAAATAAATAACTGAGAGAACGACAAAAACACTGAAAAGCAGATAAAAAAAAGAAAGAAAGAAAGAATGGATGAATGAATGAATGAATGAATGAATGAATGAATGAGAGAAGGGAAGAAAATAATCGGGTATAACAAAAATAAATAACTGAGAGAACGACAAAAACACTGAAAAGCAGATAAAAAAAAGAAAGAAAGAAAGAATGGATGAATGAATGAATGAATGAATGAATGAATGAGAGAAGGGAAGAAAATAATCGGGTATAACAAAAATAAATAACTGAGAGAACTACAAAAACACTGAAAAGCTGAGAAAGAAAGAAAGAAAGAAAGAAAGAAAGAAAGAAAGAAAGAAAGAAGGGAACAAAATAATCGGGTATAACAAAAAATGAAAGAGAACAAGAAAGCCACTAAAATAACAAAGAAAGAAAGAAAGAAAGAAAGAAAGAACGAAAGAAGGGAAAAATAATCGGGTATAACAAAAATAAATAAAAGAGAGAATGACAAAAACACTGAAAAGCAGAGAAAGAAAGAAAGAAAGAAAGTTGCAGTTGTTACGAAGAACTATAGAAAATAAATGAAAGAAAAGAAAATGAGCAATTTGAAACAGAAAGAAATTAGCCAGAAAAAAGTAATTCTTTAGAAATGAGTAAAAAAGAAAAAAGCATACAAGAAATGTTCAATAATTATGAAAAAGTTTAAGAAATATTAAAATGTAAGAAAGAAATCTGCAATTGTTACAAAAAATTAAGAAATCTAACAAGTAAAAAGAAGAAAAAAGAAAAGCGAATAAGCTGTAATAGAATTTAAAAAAGAAAGAAGAAAGTTGCAGTTGTTAGAAAAAAGAAACAGAACAAACTTAATAGAAAAAAGAGAAAGAAAAGTCTCCAGTTGTTAGAAAAAAAGAAAAAAGTTAAAATAAAGAAAGTGAGCAAGTTGTAATGAAAGGAAAGAAAGGAAAGAAATTTACAGATATTAGAAAAAGAAAAAAGTTCCAATAAAGAAAGTGAGCAAATTGTAATAGAAAGAAAAAAATACCGATGTTCGAAGAAAAAACAAATAAAAGAAAAAACAATTTTACAATAAAAGGAAAAGAAGAAAGAAAAAAAAGAAAAGGCAAAGAATGCGAACAATTAATTAGTAATAAAAGAAAATAACGAAATCTACAGTTATTAGAAAGAAAAGAAAAGTAAAAGGAAAGTGAACAAGTTGTAATAAAAAGAAAGGAAAGAAAGAAATCTACAGTTGTGATGAAAACGATAAAAATAAAACGAAAAAATTCGGGTGAAATAGAAAGAAAGAAATATGCAGTATTTATCGGAAAATAAGAAATAAAAAGACAGAAAAAGATGAAGTGTGTCGTAAATTTAACGAAACAAATTTCCTTCACGAAAAAAAAAAATTAAAGGAAACAAGTAGATATTTGAAAAAAGAAAAGACAGTCGTAGCCAAATAGAAAAAAAGATATAAAAGCGACTCCCCACCTTCATACAAGAGATGAAAGGAAGAGACAGCGTGAGAAGTTGAAATTATTTTGATTGACAGAATGCGAAAGTGAAGAAAAATTAAACGCACACACATCCACTGAAAATTAAAATGTTTCGAAAAATAAAAACAAAAAAAACAAGTCTACAGAAAAAAGACATGATATGTAAAAAAGCGTGTAAAATGATGAACGACAGAGCGAAAAAAAGAAATCAAAATAATAATGTTAAATGAAACAAAAATTTAAATGATCCCCATTACTATTAATCTGGCACAAGATCAAATAATGGAGTGTTATACAATCCTCTTAAGTAGAGAGAACTTTGTTGCTTATTCGTCAAAGAAATGAAGAGAGTAAGATCGACTAATATTGTAAAGAGAATGAACACGTGCGTTAACCGGTTCAAAGAAAGAATAGATTAAAACGAAATTAAAGAAGTTCAGTAAACTTCTTTTGATTTTGTCGCAATTTTCCCCATGAGTTAATTTTATATCTATCTATATTTTCAAGATGAGGTATTGTAATTATTTACACTATTTACATTGTTTGGACTGTTGTCCTCATCTTTGTTGTCATATTCACCTTCAATATCTGACTATATTTCTGAGATGAGATATTGTAATTATTTACAATGTTTACATTGTTTGGATTGTTGTCCTCATCTTTGTTGCCATATTCACCTTCAATATCTGTCTATATTTCTGAGATGAGGTATTGTAATTATTTACACTATTTACATTGTTTGGACTGTTGTCCTCATCTTTGTTGCCATATTCACCTTCAATATCTGTCTATATTTCTGAGATGAGGTATTGTAATTATTTACACTATTTACATTGTTTGGACTGTTGTCCTCATCTTTGTTGCCATATTCACCTTCAATATCTGTCTATATTTCTGAGATGAGGTATTGTAATTATTTACACTATTTACATCGTTCGGACTGTTGTCCTCATCTTCACTTTTAAAATCTGTCTATATTTCTAAGATGAGATATTCTAATTATTTATACTATTTATATATTTACTTATTTTGGTGCCATATTCACGACATTTTGACTGTTATACGCTCCGGCTTTCTTCAGGAGTTTGGAATTTTGAACCGAAACACCTGAGGAAGGCTAGAGCGTAAAATGATCGAAACGTCGTGAATATGGCAACAAAGTTCGAACTGTTGTCTTCATCTGTGTAAATAGTTAATTTTATTTTTTTTCACTTATTTCATTTTATTCTTGCGCGTTTTTCTTTCTTTCCTTCTTTCATTTTTTTTTTTTCAATCTAATTTCATTCGATTAATTCATTTTTTACTTTTGTTTTGTCTTTTAAATTTTTAACGTAATTCCACCCCGATCCAGTCCCCGACACATTCTCTCCTGTTTTGTACACTGGAAGAGAAATGGCAGCCACAGTAAAAGAGGTGGGAAGAACGGGGGTGCGAGAGAGCATGAAGAGGCGATGGGCGGGACTGGGGAGTAGACGGTGTTTGTCCGCGCTAAACGTAGCAGAAATTCATCGGCTCTTAAGAGGAGCGCAATGGTTATTTTAACATCTCTTGGAAGTAATTGTATTCCCGCTCAATCTCGTTTTCTCTCGTTTATTCTCATCTTTCTCCGTTCTCTCACCTTCCTCCCAAACCGCCAGTCTATCCTTCCTTCCCCCTCACACAGACATCACTTGTCACTAGGAACATCACATCTTTCAATTCTACAATTTATGATAGTCGCACATCTGAGAAGACATGGCCGCCAGTCCACAACGATTCGCTTACGCATGCGCAGACATACAACAACGCTTTCGTTCAACTGCAAGCATGAACTGAAGAAATTTCACATATGCAAAAAAAAAGTGACACATATTTACTCATTCACTTCACTTATACAAACACTCAGATCATTTCGAAATTGAATCACTACCTAAATAGACCTACGCATTTGTATTTATACATAATGTTTAAATGCACACTTAACATATAATATGGAAATATTATTTAAATAAATATTTCCCTTGACAATGTTATTTCTTTACTATTCCTATAAATCGACGAACGGGTAATTAGTTAAAAAACTTCTCTTTTTTTTTCACAAAATACTGTCGGATGTGCGTTGTGGTGCAGTGAATATAGACTCGGAACGATAAATTGGGTTGCCGTGTTCGAATTCCAGTTGAATTCCTTGCATTCACTTACGCGCAAATATCGCTGTGAAAGGTATTAATCTGTCTCTTCCCTCCAGTTATGGGTTAAATAGCAGAACAGATTGGGTTCTATAGCCTTAGCTAGCAACCAGTCTACCGTAGAAAGCAATGGCAACCTACTGCGAGATAATCTTATGTCCAGTCAGTCATCTCTCTTTCGAGACATGATCGCCTAAAGCGTGTATCACGTCTGGCACTTAACTGTTGGACAAAGATTTGTTTAAGCAAACTTCTATCATAGTTGTATTTTTGCGAAACAGTTGAGTTAATTTTTACATTTCAAAACTTCATAGGGTTGAAACTGAATTTTTTAAAAAAATGATTTTAACCCAAGCAAAGTAATAAATTCATCATAGTACAAGATGTTACTGAGTGTAAAAAATAAGAGGAAAAGTATTATGGCGAAAAAAAACCTATTCCCCAGATAATGGACTCTCCCTCCAATATTAACAAGAGCTAACAGGAAGTTAACTCGAGAGGTTCTTGGGAAGTTCTTAGAAGTTCTAGAGAGTTCTTTAAAGTTCTATTAGAGTTCAGTATAATTACTAGGCAGTTGATATTAGTCGGCATTTAGCCGAATACTAAGGAGTCAGCTTACAGTGGAAGGTTACCAAATTCCTTACATTTAGGGTGCGTTAAGTAGATTAGCAACCAACATAGCACGATTATAACTTTTCAGTGCGAAGACTACTCCACAACAAAAAGTAAAAAAGACAGTATGACGAGAGAAGAATAAAATTAAAGGAATTAAGAAGACATAAGGTAACGATTGACATTGTATATTTAAATTTCTGGAAAGCAAGAGGTCAGAATAGATTTCAACACTCAGAAATGCGAAAGAAGAAGAGCGATTTCAACTTTAAAATGATGAGAACTGTCAATCTGTTACTCCGCTTAAATTCGTAAAGTCGAAATACCAAAGAGAATATCTCACTAGAACAATTACTATGAAAGTTTTTATACAAAAAGCATTGGGAAGCTACGTTATGTCGGTGGGAATGTGACCGAAGCCGACATGCCAGGTTAGGATCGATAAAATTTCTGATTGTTCTTGGATTTTTATCTGGAAACTCTGAATATATAGCAGAAGCACCGGACCAGATGCGACAGGAATATTCAATGTAAGCATTAATGGTCGGCTTAAAAATGTATAAGACAGATGCTGGTGAGAAAAATTGTCTAACAAAAGGCAGTGAACCTACTTTTCTAGAAGTATAGTTAGCAAATGTTAGAAATTGCTCACAGTGTCCATAGAAATCGTTAACTTTAACATGATTTCAACACAATCATTATGTATTTATATATTTGTAAATGATTACACACACACACACACACACACACACACACACACACACACACACACACACATATATATATATATATATATATATATAACTGTAGATTTATCTTTAAACACGTCTCGAAAACTCACCGAGTATAAACGCGGAGGCGGAAAAAATGGAAACAAAAAAAGAAACGAACTAAGCACTTGAACATTAGTCAAAGTACTAGTCGAAAGAAAAAAAAACCCGAGACGAGGAACCTAACACGTAAAGCGCTGAATACAACTTGCCCTGATAATCCATTAGGTGAAACCTAGGTAGGTCCGTTGGCTCTAGGTTAGCTACTTACTTATATATATATAATACAGTACACTAAATCTAAAAATGAGCCAACACCGACCGCGGTTTCACACAACGGATCGCATATATATGAGATAATAACTATACTCGTGTCGAAAAACCTTCCACGAATCTACGAAGAAGGGGAAAATGGTTTTAAAAAAGAAAGAGCTAAGTAGAGTCAAAAAGGGTTCGGACCGAGTCAGCACGTAGCCTAAATAAAGAACCCCGATACGAGTAATCAACTGACAAAAGTGCTCAATACTTAGGTAGAGCGGACTAAGTAAAAAATACCTAGTGAGCCAGACAGACCTACCTAGGTTTCATCTAAACGGATCCAGCTTTCCCTGACGATGCGTTTAGGTGAAACCCGGATAGGTTTCTCTGGCTCACTAGGTATTCTTTACTTATATATATATATATATATATATATATATATATATATATATATATATATATATCCATTGTATAATTATTTTATGGACTTGTTAACACGTAATTGACGATAACTGTTACACGCCATAGGAGATTAACTAAACGAAATGCTATTGAAGATTTTTAAAAACAAGCTGGAAAAAATGGCGCGCAAAAGAATTTGACCTGATTTCTTTTTTTTCTGTATTAATGTCTCCAATCAGTCAGTTAAGTGCCATACGTGAAACACGCTTGAGCGATCATGTCTCGAACGAGACATGACTGACTGAACAGGATATTTTCCCGCAGTAGGATGCCATTACTTTCTGCAGTAGACTGGTTGCCAAACAAGGCCATAGAATCTAATCTGTCCTGCTATTTAACCCATAGCTGGAAGGAAGAGTCAAAGGAAGATTCATAACTTTCCCTAGCGTATTTGTAAGCAAGTGGATGCAATGAATTCAACTGGAATTCGATCTCAGCACTCCGATTTGCTAGTTATCCGAGCTGATATCCACAACACCGCAACATAAAACCCAAAAGCTGGTCAGTTAGTGAGTTACGATGAATGTGGTGTTGTATAAGTGCAAGAAAGGGCAAGAAGCGAAGTTGTTCGGACTATGCAGGAAAGATAATGGCTTACTCTAGACTGTTATATATCGACAAACAACAAACACGCATATATATACAAATATAAAGTTATATTTTTATTAATGACGATGAACCGTGTAGAATAGGGAACAGAGAATTGAGAGAGCGCGCTTCTAATGGGTTGACGGGAGTGTAGTCTTATCTGTTGTGTCTCTCTTCACCGGCCGATCTCTGTTGCTCCTCTACTGGCGAATCCGTGTGCCGAGGTCTTTATATAATCTTCCAGAACCGGGACTTTTTCTTCCGGTTTTGCCTCGCCCACGCAC
The DNA here is from genome assembly GCA_037127315.1 of Ascarosepion bandense. Lineage (NCBI taxonomy): Eukaryota > Metazoa > Mollusca > Cephalopoda > Sepiida > Sepiidae > Ascarosepion > Ascarosepion bandense. The sequence continues at coordinate 2,869,754 of JBBBDQ010001267.1, read as the reverse complement.
GCCCACGTAATTCTCAGAGACACCTGTTCTGTTTGCCTCTGTAGTTATTTCCGCTGCTGCCGGAAATAAGGTCAAACGACATCCGTTCCTTTCAACGACCGGAAACACCCTCGCTTGCATCAGCCTTCCTCGGGTGGGGCCAGATTGTTATATTACAAGACTTAAAGGGGTCAAGATTTTACTAGTAACATTTATTAATAAAATGTTATTAGTAACATTTTATTAATAACATTTCCAAGTTCAGTAGGAGACATTAGAAATATAGTGTGGAAGTAGACTTTAGAAGGAACCGGTAAGCCAATCCGAAACAAGAAAACAGGAGCTAAACCTCTACTTCTGTTGAAAAGATTGGGAAAGTGTGAACCCATCTCATCCCATTGGGAGAGGATAAAAAAATGATAATTAGAGAACAAAATAGCAGAGCTCAGTCGGAGACATTTCAAGTGTAGATTTGAAGTAAATTTTAGAAGGACCCGGTTTCTTTAATCCCTTGTTATTTGACTTTCCAGTATTGACAGGGGCTAACTTCATAACCCTCTGTAGTAGTGACGAAAGCCAACATATTGATTATGTCATTATTTTCTCTTCGTGTTACTCGTGCTAAACATTTTAGTTGTCATTACTGTTGATACTTCTCAAGTGATGCGGTTTTCTATAGTTCTTTGTTTGTGATTCTGTAGCACCAATTCACAGTCATCGTTAAGACATACAAGGTTCATTTTTTCGAAAACATTTTCAACCATTACTCTGAGAAAGCGGTTGCATTCAACCAATAGTTCAAAATGAGTTTGAGACAAATACAATGGTTTACTAAGCGCAGCTTAGATGTGGCACAAGGCCGAATGTATGAGGCACCCAGTGAGAAACGAACTCACTATTCAGTTTTAATTGATATTGCAAGACAAGCATGCTAATCATTACATCAAGTCGAGGTTTCCAGAGTCGTTTTCTAAGTGCCGCTTAGATCTGGCACAAAGCCGAAAGTATGAGGCACCCAGTGAGGATCGAACTTACTTCTTAGTTGTATAGGTTCTAGAGAGACAAGCTGACTAATCAATATACCAAGTCGAAGCGCCCAAAATGATTTTCTAAATATAGCGTAGATGTGAAACAAGGCCGAAAGTTTCAGTCACCCAGTAAGGATCGAATTCAATCAGTCGGTTAAGTGATATACGTGATGTACGCTTGGGCGATCATGTCTCGAAGGAGACATGACTGACTGGGCAAAAGAATTTTCCGTCGTAGGTTACCATTACTTTCTGCGGTAGATTGGTTGCGAAGTAAGCCTATATAACCCAATCAGTCCTGTTATTTAACCCATAGCTGGAGGGAAATAGCGATTAATACTTATCCCAAGGGTATTTGCGCGTAAGTGAATGCAACGAATTCTAGTTGAATCCGAACCCGGCTTTCCAATTTCTCGTTTCCAGCCGATATCTACTGCACCACCACGTGCATTGAACTCAATAGTGAGTCGTAATTGTTTTATCGAGACAAACTTGCTAACCTTTACACCACGTCAACATATCCAAAATAACTGTTTTTCTAATGTTTTTCTAAGCATAGCTTAGATGTAGCACAAAGCCAGAAATTTGAGGCACCTAGTGAGGATCAAACAAACTAGTCTTAATTGTTCTAGCGAGACAATCTTACTACATCACATCGAAGTACCCAAGAATATATTTATGCCGTGTTGAAAGTTTTCTTTAACTGAAGAAATCGTTCACAATCCATAATATTTGTGTTCGTATACCTTGAACCGTCTCCTATCATTGTCAGGAATATTAATTTTATCAACCTAAATGTGGTTCTACAGAAAGATGCTGAGGATACCTTACACTGAGCATATGAGCAGCGACGAGGTTTTTGTTGAGACCGGAAACGAAAAAGAAACTCATACTTAACATCATGAAAAGACAAAATGTAATGCGGAAGGTTGGCTTAGAGAATTTGATACTCACAGGACAGAAAGCGGAAGGAGAGATAGGGGAAAGCAATGCATGACAAACTTGAGGAGCTTGAGCAAATAAATGGCAGGGCAGAGTTTGGGAGGAGTAACAAGAGAGCCGAGTTCGAATTCCAGTTGAATTCCTTGCATTCACTTACGCACAATTACCCTTCAGAAAGGTATTAATCCGTCTTTTACCTCCAGTTATGGGTTAAATAACAGGACAGATTGGGTTCTATAGCCTTGGTAGGCAACCAGTCTAACGCAAAAAGCAATGGCAACCTACTGCGGGATAATCTTCTGCCCAGTCATATATGTCTCTTTCGAGACATGATCGCACAAAGCGTGTATCACGTATGGCACTTAACTGACTGACTGAATATAATAGGTGAAAATAATTAAAACTTCTACTCTGCATAAAATGGGGGATCGGTTTTATATTGTTATAAAGTAACAAACTAATCCCCCACTAATTACTACTTAATAATATAATACATCTGTTCCTCCTCTAGCTATGAGTCAAATAACAGGACAGATTGGGTTCTATAGCCTTGGCTGGAAACCAGTCTACCGCAGAAAGCAATGACAACCTACTGCGGGATAATCTTCTGGCCAGTTAGTAGTATCTCTTTCGAAAGCGCGTATCACGTATGGCCCCTAACTGACTGAACAAGAGCTACAAGGGATGGGAAAATGTGAAAGTCACCGGCCGCCTACGTCCTGATTACGGCACTTAGATGAAGAATGTTATCAATGCATAAAAAAAAAAAAAAGTTTAGCTTTACTCTGGTTATTTCAGAAATTCTACTTTTTAAATTTACTGTATTGCAAACAATATAGAGGACTGTTTATAACTTTATCTAGTTTTGTTTTTTGAATTAACCTAGTGAATGAAAGTGTTGATTCGTGAAATTGGGGTCATAGTAATTTTGAGTTCAATCTCTGATCAGAGAAGTACAAGTTTAGACTTAATACTGCTCAATTATTGCTTCACCCTAAATAAGATCTCGACTATATATCTCGAGACATGGATAGCAGAATAACAACGATGTAATCCTTCAAAGTAAATAAAGTGTTCAGTTTGGTTAACCGAATCAAAAAGTGGCTGATGAAGGCCGTAATATACAATAGTCGAAACATTATGCTAACAACAAATATTTGGACGATAGTGTAAATAATATAAATAGTAGTCTGCAAGTATTGTAAAACTTGGCAACGCTTAATTTTTTTTTTTTTTTCATTTAGCAACTAGGCCCCACCCTTTTACTGTGAAACCAATAAATTGTAAACGCAAATTCTACTCCAACAGCTTCTTTTCTCGCACTTCCGCCCGTGGAATTCCCTTCCGTTTAATAGTCATCTCCAATCTAACCTGCATCCTCTCTCTCATGCTCCTTTCTCCGTCCACTCCACTGGCACCAGTATTCTCATCTTTCCCTTACCCACTTCCTGACACGTCCTGTAACCTGTCACTCTTTCTCATAACTTTCCTCCTATATAATACCCTGTAAAACAGTGGCAGTAAAATGCCTTGCTTGGGGCAATATGATTATAAAAAAAAACCATTTCTATTCTATTATAAGATGTATATAAAGTGGGGGATCAATTCTACACAACAATTAATATATTAAGTGATCTCTCACTTTTTGGTCACAGTTATCCTTCTCTTACCCACTTCCTGACACCGCCTATGACCTGTCACTCTTTCTCATAACTTTTACTCCTATGTAACCCCCTGCAAAAGAGGGGCAGTATAATGCCTTTCTTGGAGCGATATGATTATATAAAAAAAATTCTATATAAGTATAATGTGGTTCTAAAATGGGGGATCAATTCTATATTACAATCAATATATAAACTGAGCCCTCACTTTATGACCACAGTCATCCTTCCCTTACCCACTTCCTGACACCCCCTATAACCTGTTACTCTTTCTCATAATTTTCCTCTTATGTAACTCCCTGCAAAACAGTGGTAGTAAAATGCCTTGCTTGGGGCGATATGATTATAAAAAAAAAATTCTATACTATTATAATGTGGTTATAAAGTGGGGGATCAATTCTACCTTACAATTAATATATAAACAGATTCTTCACTTTATGGTCAGAGCCATCCTTCTCTTCCCCACTTCCTGACATCCCCTGTCAACCTGTCACTCTTTCTCATAATTTTACTCCTATGTAATCCCCTGCAAAACAGTGGCATTAAAATGCCTTGCTTGCGGCGATATGATTATAAAAATAAAATTTCTATACTATTATAATGTGGATATAATGTGGGTGATCAATTCTACATTACAATCAATATATTAATTGATCCCTCACTTTTTGGCCAGTCATCCTTTTTTTACCCACTTTCTGACACCCTCTATAATCTGTCACTTATTCTCATAACTTTCCTCTTATGTAACCTCCTGCAAAACAGTGGCAGTAAAATGCTTTGCTTTGGGCGATATGATTATAAAAAAAATAGTAAAATACCGACCGCCTCTGTGGCGAAAATGAGTTAAGAAAAACTCAAAAGACATGGAGTATTGATTCCTCATAAGCCACGACCTATATTGAAAATATTATGATATGGATGATAAACACGCGTGTCTTCATGATTCTGAGTGCGACATTTTAGCTCAGATACCGTTAGCAGCTATTTTCTGCATCCAGCAATCTTCGAATCTCTAATCCACCTTTTTATTTATTTTGTCGGCTTTCGTCACCGCATTAATTCAAGCCATTCGTAAAGCAAAGACCCGTGCCGCATTTACATTCCATTAACTTGTGTGACGCAAAGACGAGATTTCTTTCTTGTAATTGTGTGTATGTTTCTGTTCGACAGACTAAGTCTAGCCCAAGAACTTTCCAGTAAATTAGATAGGCGGATTGACATTCCTGGTTGAGATAATCAGAATTCAAAGACGACTGCTAAAGCGTCTACAGTCACGTACAAGAAATGATGTGCACATCTTTAAATATTTAGTGTATCGAGGCAGCAAATAATTTTCTAAACATATACTGTTAAATATAAGAGACAATGAATGTCGATTATGTTTAAACATGAGCCATTCTAAACGTCGTATTTTGGCTTTGATTTCAGTTGAAAATAAAGACAAAAATTCTCCAACATTTGGATAATCTTTTGTTAAGTTGGTTCTAAGCTTTCGGCTCACATGAGCCATCTTCAGAGAGGTCACCAAGACGGTAACACAATAACAAAATAACGAAATAGGAACAACGAAAGCTTACAAACAAATTAATAAAAAATTATCCAAATGTTGGAGAATTTTCGTCTTTATTTTCAACTGAAAAACGCGTTATTTATTTTCAACAAAATACGCGTTTAGAACGGCTCATGATTAAATATAATAGCCATTCATTGTCTCTTATATTTAACAGTATATGTTTAGAAAATTATTTGCTGCCACGATACACTATATATATATATATATATATATATATATATATATATATATATATAATAGGAACTAAAATAATTATAACAATATTAATAATAAAAATAATTCTGCTAACACTAGTAATAGTTATACTATTAAAAGGAGAGGAAGTAAAGAAAAGAAACAAACGAATTACATGAACAAAAGTCAAATAATCGTAGGAAAGAAAAAAAAAACAAGAGCGCTCAATACGAAAGTAGAGCAACAAAGACAGAAAATCTAAGCAAGAACCAACAAACCTACCTAGGTTTCAACTAGGTAGGTCTTGCTTAGATTTTCTGTCTGTATATATATATATATATATTATATAGTCAGATTTATTCTTTTATATATATATATATATATATATATATATATATATATATATATATAAGAATAAATCTGACTTAGAGCCAACAGACCTAATTAAGTTTCACCTAACGGATCGTCAGTCAAGCCGACTTGCCCTGGCGATCCGTGAGGTGAAACCTACGTTGGCCTGTTGGCTCTAAGTCAGATTTATTCTTATATATATATATATATATATAAGAATAAATAAGAATAAATATAAGAATATATATATATATATATATATATGAGAATCAACAGACTTAACTAGGTTTCACCTAACGGATCGTCAGGGCAAGTCGGCTCTTATTCTTATTTGTTTGCTCCACTATTGTATTGAGCGCTTTAGTATCAGGGTTCTCGTCTTGGGTTTTTTTCTTTTCAACGAGTATTTTGACGAATGTTCAAGTACTTAGTTTGTTTCTTTTTTTATTTCCCCTTTTTTATACCTCCGCGTTTATACCCGGTGGATTTTTCGAGACCGATTGAAATATATTATGACAATTATTAATATTATTATTATTATAATATATATATATATATATATAAGAAAAATGAAGGCAGGCACGCTATTTCACGGTAAATCGGTGGTTTCGCCTATTTCAGGCGAACCATCATCAGCTTCCGTCTTTATTGGACGGAAGATTTTGCAAGAAAAATCTTCTGTACAATTAAAACGGAAGCTGATGATGGTTCGCTTGAAATAACCCCTTACTCCCGATTTACCATGAAATAACGTGTCTGCCTTAATTTTGCTCATATTTGCTCTCTCTCTCTCTATATATATATATTTAGAGTTCTCTTAGAGAATCATCCTACCACTTTATGTACAGGATACTCATTTGAATTCTTCTATATCTTCACCGCATGCTTATATATATAGTAATACGCAGACAGTTCTGTTTCGCTGTATCACATCTTATCAGTACGGTTATACATCCGATTGCTTTTAGCAGGATAGATCAGTCGGCGGTTCTACCTCTGAGCTATGGGCGCTTGGTAGAAGAAGACGGACTTTTAGCGTGTGATATACCATGTAAACATACGCCAATAGCTGAGAGTGTTCTAATTCATTACTGAATAGACGATATATATATATATCCCCGTTGACTAGATGTTAGAATATAAATTAAAAGGATTCAATTTAAGTTTTAATCTTAATTTTACCCTAACGTTGACCTTAAAAAGTATTTTAATCTCCCTACCTTCCTATCCCAAGCTTTAGAAAATATGGATTCTTTTACTAAACCCCTTTTTCCTTTTTTAACACATATATGTATATATATATATATTTTTTTTTCTCTAATATTTTTCTCTAATAATTTTTTAAACTGATAACTTCCTGTAATTGGCATTTAACTCGCTTCTACCTAAAAGGTTTAATCAAATAAACTTTAAAAAATGTTTAAATCTTATATTGAAACCCATTTCTTCTCGCCTAAATACACCTCTTCAAACAGCCCAAAATCTTAACTTTAAAAAGTAATTTAACTCATTTAGTTGTCTATCTTTATAAAATATGAACTCCTATTCCTCTCCTTCCTAAATATACCATTTCAACACCCTGTAACCCCGCGACTACCAGCTCTATCCTTTTCCACTTTGTGACCGTTGTTAACCAAAAATCCCTCCACACTCTAACCCAGGGCCTTCGCCATTTGGAAAAACAATGTCGCTGACGTGATGTAGAGTCTCTATTAGAGATCCTATGTCGAAATGTACGTCCGACTCCTTTGAATTTTGAAAATTTTCTCTAATTTATATATATATATATATATATATATATATATATATATATATATATATATGTAAGAGTTTACAGAAAGATTTTCTAAAAAAAATCGAATTTAGAGAGACTATCATCTTGTTCGAAGAAAGAAATTTCCAAAATCCCTCGCATCTCTCTCTCTTTATACTGACATATATTAAGGGGATATGAATCAACATTTGGCCTGAGCATCGTTTTGAAACGTGTAACTGGCAGTGTTTATTCTTATGTCTTCTTTATATATATATATATATATATATATATATATGCATATATATATATATATATATGCATATATATATATATGTATATATATATATGTGAATATATATATATATATATATATATATATATATATATATATATATAATTTTGCATATATATGGTTCCAATAATCATTTTAAAATTTTGGAATCAGTTTGTATATCATTACGTAAACCTTCACTTTGCCGGCAGAAGGATTTCGTGAAGGCTCTACATTTGTTGGGGGTGGTGGTATTTTAATTTATTTAAATTATTTACACACGATTTATCCTCCCCTCGTTATAAGTATATATATTTATATGTATATTTATTTTAACGTGTTTTCACCCCCTCCTACCAATTTTTTTTTTTGCTATTCACTTTCGTTGCTGTTCTTTTCGTTTGATTTATATTTCCAACGATTTTCTCCTGATGAGATACTGAACGAAAGGGCCTCAGGGCTTGTCAATAAATTCCTTGTTTTTAAAATAGTATACAAATTTTGTACCTCCAAACATTTGTTCATATATATAAATAGTTTAGAAAATCTTTTAGAATGTATTGAGATTTGGTGTAATATTTAAACTTAAAAATTTTAATTTTTCTGCTCTGCTGAAATTAGCATGCTGGTTCCCCCTACATATGAATTTACTCGACCTACAAGATTAGCAACGAGGTCTTACCCTTTTACTGTGAAGTCATCTCCTATCTTGCTAACTTGCATCCTCTCTCCGATACTATTTTCTCTATCCACTCCACTCTAATCAGTATTCTCATCCTTCTCTTACCCACTTCCTGACACCCCCTATAACCTGTCATGCTTTCTCATAACTTTCCTCTTATGTAACCCCCTGCTCAACAGTGCCTTGCTTGGGGTGATATGATCATAAAAAAAAATCAATTTTCTTTATTCAATGGAGTCATATGTGGGTTTCACTGCAGACAAGAACAAAAAGACAAATATAAATTATTGATAGACTTGAAAATGCTCAATACATCCTGATGCGACAAACAATGGCAGTAGTTTGCATGTCCGTTCAGCGACTCAGGCAATTCTGTAATTGCTTTTCTGAAGATCGGTGCCGGATTATTGAATGAACCGGATTACTGAATGAACCGGATTATTGAATGGTCAGCGTACATTTTATTTTCATAACTTCTGCATAAGTATTTAACTTCTTCAATTAATATGTAGTTTAATCTACTTTACTTTTGATCACAGTTACAGGTAATTAGGCCAATACAACTCTCGACCAATCTTCTATAGGGTACCCCACAAAAAAGGGGGGTTGGTAGAGGTTATTTAATTGATGAAAGTTTTGGGGGATATTATTCCAAGCTTTTATCAACACTGTTATGTCAGTTAAGTGCCATACGTGGTACACGCTTCGACTTACTTGGCAGAAGATTATCCCGCAGTAGGTTGCCATTGCTTTTTGCGTTAGACTGGTTGCCTACCAAGGCTATAGAAACCAATCTGTCCTATTATTTAACCCATAACTGGAAGGAATAGACGGATTCCCAAGGGTATTTGCGCGTAAGTGAAGGCAATGAATTACAGCTGGAATTCGATCTCGGCTCCCCGATTTCTCGTTCCGAGTCGATATCCACTGCACCACAACGCACATCCCAGTTTTTAATAACTTCTGTGATCTCTCCTTTCAAAATTTAAAATTTACTGGGGGGGGTTGTTGTTGTTTTTTTTTTTTGTGGGGACCCTGTAGGTTGATTAATTCAGAGTCTATTGATTGAGTTAATTTATTTATTCCTGCTTCCATGGTTATGATAATATTGGTCGTTTCCTTATAAGGAAATATTAGGCATTCATTAATCGAACAGCCAGTGCTATCAGTCGTTAAATTTTTAACAAAGTTTCTATTCAAACACTTTTTTAAGTATATAGATTTCTCACGTTTACTGTCTTCACTCTTTACGGCCTGGGTTCCCAACACCGGGGTAAATTACTCCAGTGGGGTAATGAGCCCATATTTTGGGGGTAATGGATGTAGCTTTTTTTACAGTCCTTGGAATGAAGACCAAGAAACGTAGCAGACTCAACGTGGCAAACGACGCCCGAATAGCCCTTTCAGTCACAAAGCCGAGAATAAATAAACTGGCACAGGCAATACAAGCTTAACACTCACATTAAGAATCACGGCTACTATACTTCTGATTATTATAGTTTGGTACTATTGTATTGAATAATTTCCATTAACTTTGCCTGCTTTTGATGTATCTAAACTTATTTATAAATGGAACTTTGTCTGCGTCTGTGTGTCTGTGTGTGTGTGTGTGTCCGTTACATATAGACTCCGAAACGGCTGAACCGATTTTCTTGAAAAATTACACAGTTGTACTATAAGCGTCTGCGAGTGTTCTTAGCTATGTTTTGTGTCGAGGTACCCCCGATAAATATCGAAAATCGATAATCGAAAAAATCGGGTTATAAAAGGAATGGTCCGATTTTAATCAAATTTGATACACTCATAGACAAAGACATAAAAAACGATATTCAGAAGTTTCAAGGTTTCAGTTCTTACAATAGTGCAGAAAATTTGATATCAATACCAAGAAATCAAAATTTGACTTACATCTATTCATTTTTCTTTCAGTCTACGGTTTCGCTTTAACTGGAAACAACTATTGCTTTTTAGTGTTTCGTGCCAACGTCCAAAGAGTCTAAGCTCCAGGACCATGGATTAGTTTTAAAGTTTTCATTACACCCGAGCAACGCCGGGCTATACTGCTAGTGAAAATATAATTACTTCTTTTCCTATAGTACAGGTATTTGTTCATTGGTGTAATGGATAATAGTGAAATTGTATTTTGGGATAATCGCAGCAAAAAGATTGGGAACGAAGAGGCTTATCCCTTCTTTCCTGTTCAGGTTGTGGTTTCCAATTTTTCTCTTCTCCAATCTTCTCACTTTTTTTTCTCAGTTGGAGTAGATAGTCTAAACTATCGCCCGGTTCACACTCCACCCATGTCTATTGAACAGGTGAAGAGGCTCATCCCTTGTTTCCTGTTTAGGATGTGGTTTCCGGTTTTTTCTCTTTTTCAATCTTCTCACTCTTTTTTTTTCTTTTCCAATTGGAGTAGATACACTAAACTATCTCCCGGTTCACACTCCACCCATGTCTGTTGAACAGGTGAAGAGGATCATCCCTTGATTCCTGTTTAGGATGTGGTTTCCGGTTTTTCTCTTTTCTCTTTTCCAATCTTTTCACTCTTACGTAGCCCCCTGCGCATCAGTGGCGTTTTCACCTTGCTTGGGGTGATATGATTAAAAAAAAAACCTATGCACAGTATTCATGGGGATTTCCTTTCTAAACTTTTACTTGAAGTAGTGTGGAATGTCCTCGAGTGATATCCGTTTTAGCTACGACTGTTAAAAGTTTTCAAATCATGTGGTTTCTGTAATTTGGTATGATTCTGTAGCGCCAGCCCATAAGGACTCGAGTTACAGTCTTCATTCGTTCGAAATCATTTAACAATTGATCCCAGAAAGATACAAAGATCGATTAAACGAGATATTTTTTATGCGCCATCTCCTTTCAGGACGTAGGCGATCATAGACCGTCGCTTGTGTCTCTCTCCCTTGTCACTCTTAACACTTTTTCTCTTGGTAATTTTCCCAAGCCCCGCTCCACCATCCACTTGCTGAAGCCTATTAGTAATGTCTCGCGTTGTTTCTCCTGTCCCTCTTTTACGTGGGCATTAGATTCTTCAAGCCTTCCTTTCTCATTACGTTTCCCAGAAAATTCAGCTGTCTTTTCCTGATGTTAAGTATAGATTATTATTTCATTTGCATCCTCTCCAAGACCTTATCGTTTCTCCAAGACCTTATCGATGCTATCCTCAGCATCCTTCTGTAGAGCCACATTTCTGTTGCTTCGAGTCTCTCCTTCATCTTTGAGAAAATCGTCCAGCATTCGCTGCCATACAGGAACACAGATATCAGTCCAGTACTCTTTTCTTTGTTTCAAACGAAATCTCCTGTCTCTCACTACTCTGCTTAGATTGGGAAATGAGTCCTTGGCCAATCTTCAGAAAGAATAAACATATTTGGGTCATATAATGAGAAAAAAGACATGGGAAATTTTAGCACTCCCAGTCAGTAGGGACAGAAGAAAAGCAGAGAGGACACTACCAAACGACCTTGTGTAAATGTTTGGCAGAACTGGAGAAATAGAGAAATGACAACCTTAACTCTGGGCTACAAAAGACAGATTTTGGAGAACCATAATCGCTCATATCATGAACGGAAACGGATCATAGAAAAAAGAGTTTTCTTTTTTATATTTTAACTTTTACTTAGCTTATCACACACAAACACACACACACATTCATTTGTTTACGTTTCATTTTACGTCATTGATAACGGCCGCTATGAGAGCGATGTGTATTTGTTAGCGACCAAAAGCAAACGCTTTTCACACAACGTTGAAAATCTGATTTGACGGACACTATTACACACACACACACACACACACACACACACACACACACACACACACACACAACAAAAAAAAACAACAACAATACTCTGTCCGCTGAAAAATGTTGCTGGTGACACTCTTGGTGGCAGTGCTACCTTAGACACCGAAACTCTGTTACCTCCTCTAGTTGACAGCTAACAATGGCAGGGTATCGCACGTGCTTTCACACGTTGTACGTACACACAATTCACACGCACACACACACACGAATACACACACTCACACACACACACATACACACACACACACACACACACACACACATATATATATATATATATATATATATATATATAATTGGGCATTGAGATCAATACCCAATCTGTTTCATGCTTAAACGGAGCCTTCAATCCTAAAGATTACATTTAAGAATGAAACCAACAGTCGCCGCTAGATGTTGACCCTAATGTCCACTTTTATATTTATATACACTCTATCCCTAATATTGAGCACTTTATTCCATAAATATAGCATATCTGCATTTATTTATTTACATTTTTAAAGAACTGGCCAAACATTTTTGCATCCCACACACAAAACACACACACACACACACACACACACACACACACACACACACACACACACACACTCATAATATGTGTGAGTATGAAGAATTTTACACGTAAATGTATTTGCCACAAGAACTTAAGGAATTAATAATAATAATAATAAAAACTTGAAGGAGATGAGAAAATGTTTGAAAATAAAATAAAATGCATACATGCCTTGAAGCATATTTGGATTTTTACTAGAAAAAATTAATTTTGGTGAAAAGTTTCTTTTGGAATATTTTATTGAAACGAATAGACATAAGGTTGAAATAAACTCTTGAAAAAGCAGACGATAATTTCGAATTCTTTAAATAATTCTCTGAAAAGCGTTTCTTTATTCCTTACTCCCATGTTTCAACTAGACACATCCCTGTTGTCGTTCGAAGTCCGCAATGGTTTCGAATCTAGCCAAATAGTCATTTTTATCGATTTCACGGCAGATGTTCCTTAACTTTGCCAAAAAAGGAAAAAATAATCAGTAAATTTATCTTTCAGAGAACGATATACATTCCAACAGAATTTTTCAAACCAATACAGATGTTTTTTTACGACAAAGAAAACATCGATTGTCATGTTGATTATTTATGGTATTACATTGTTTTAATTGTTCCAGTCTCTTCTGTTGTTTATTCCTGCGTATATAGGTTACCCTCTCGGACTAAATCACAGCTTCTAAGTTGGAGAATACTGAATTTAAATTTAATATACCAGCACTTGTTTAATTATAAGGCAACTGTCTGAATAGTATACTTTCCTTCTCAAAAATTATTGCGTTCTCCGGAAAGTTCATGCTAATTTTTAAAGGAAATTAAAACTTAAAACAAAAGTTTGACATTAAATATGTATTTAACTAAATATGAACCACTTTTTCTTTGTTGCACAGTTTTTCATTATTTTTCTTTCAACTTAAAGATTTTCTCAGAATTTCAGTGAATTCTCGGAAATGAACTCATTAAGGTGTTTTTTATGTCGTCTAAAGCAGTACGTCGGTACGCGGAGATTTTCCAGAAAAGAAAGAAATAATAGTAATACTCTATGCCACGAGAGACTGTCAGGATATTTGACTCATTTTGTTTTTTTTTGTTTTTTTAATTTTCATTTTAGTTTTATATTATTATGGCTACATTGTTCATTTACTCTCTCATGTGGCCATAACTAATATAGCACAAATATGGTACCGGTCAGTGGCACCCTAGTAAGATTTGTTACGTCAATGATGACTGCCCGTAGAATGAAAAAGATGTCATGTCCTCATGTTTATTACAGATAGTCTCAAAATGTCCCTGAAATAGTACATATAAAAAAAAAAAAAAAGCAGAGGTTTACAGTCACCCCCTCTTACTCAGCTGGATTGCTTGTCAGCCCCTGGCACATTGAAAAAAAAAAAACAAAAAAAAACTACCGGTCCGCCACATCAGATAGTTTGAGAATCACTGGTCTAAAGTATTCAAATTTTTTCCATTGAGATTATTTGCAAGGACCTGAATAACTGATAATCCGAAGGAACGATGTCTAGTTAATTTTGCGGATGAATTAACACATCCGACTTAAGTTGTAAAAATTTTTTCGTGATCGCCAAAGGAACGTGAGGTCTGGCATTATCTTGATTTAAAACAATACCTTTCCTGCTCGCCAATTCTGGTGGGTTTTTTTTGGGGGTGGGGGTCGGGTGTTTTATATTCTTGAATTATTGCCTTCAATTTGTTTAGTTACGAGAAACACTTTATAGAACCAGTTGACTGATTACTTGGTAGAAACTCAGAGAAGAGAATTAGTTTCCAATCGCACTAGATGAAGACCATGACTTTCTAAGAATGAAGACCTGCTTTTGGGGTGACTAAAGTTGGCTCATGTTGCTTACCCCAGGAAGTTTTTCGCTAAACATTGTTGCAAACTGTCCATTTCTCATCGACCGTCGAAATTTGTTTAAAAAAGAGCGCATTTTTATGTATTTTCTATTGCCATACAAGAGCTTGACCATTTTTTCCAGTATCTCAAACGATGGATTGCGTATATGACTTCCAAGTGAGATCCAGAATTAATGCCCGCAGATATTAAAGTCCGAAAGCCTCACTTAGACTACAACCGCGTATCATGACTACAGTGAATTTAAGGTCTGCTCGGTGATATTAAAACGATAATTCAAAAAATCTGTTTCGAGTAATCAAAGATATAAACTTGTTCCAATTACAGTTCAGTCATTTGAGTGCAATACGTGATAAACGCTTGGACGATCATGTCTCGAAAGAGACTTAACTGACTGGGCAGAAGATTATCCCGCCGTAGGTTGCCATTAGCTTTCTGCGGTAGACTGGTTTCCAACCCAATCTGTATTATTATTTAACCCTTAGCTTAAGGGAAGTGACGGATTAATACCTTTCCTGAGGGTATTTGTACGTAAGTGAATACAAGGAATTCAACTGGAATTCGAACTCGGCTCCCCGATTTGTCGTTCCGAGTCGATATCCACTGCACCACAACGCACATCCTTAATTACAGTTTTGTTTTTTATATTCACATACCCGTAAATAACCTCGGGAAAGATATGAATCAAGTCATAAATCATAAAGTCTACAAACAAAGTTATGCCTTTAAATAACCTGTAAAAGGTTAATAAGACGCAAAAAATCTGTTTATTCTTCATTTTAAATAACTGTGTATTATTCACACATGTTTTCCCGACCCTCAATATATTTTAAAAGTTTTAAAATTCAGAAAACTAAATATATATGCATATATCAATGATGGCTATATAATTTCAAATGATAACATTTATTTTGCGATTACATATACAATTATATTTACTAACACTATTATTACATTGACAATTCATTTTTATTGTGTACAGTAATACAAAATCGCGTACATTTTATCAACACAGGTGCTGAAACTGTTACCCATCACTATTTTTTTTTTAATCGTATCACCCCGAGCAAGGCTGTAACGCCACTGATGTGCAGGGGGCTACGTAATCGTGAAAAGATTGGAAAAGAGAAAGCCGGAAACCACATCACACAGCTTTGAAGTCTACCTTTTAAACTTCAACAAACATTTTTGCACAAGTTTCTTTGCGGATTAATTATCTTGAAATGCATCTGTTACATAATTTTTCAAATCACCAACACTTCTTGGTTTTCGAATATAAACTTTGTTTTTTAATACTCTCCAAAAGAAGAAACCAATTGGGGTCAAGTCAGGTGAACGTGCGACTCAGTCAATTGCACTTCTTCGGCTAATCCATTTCCCAGGAGATGTTTCATCAAGTTACTCATGGACTGTTCTTGAATAATGTGGTAATGTTAATTAGACTGTACACCTACTTTTGGACCACGCTTCAAAAAAAAACACACACACACACACGAAAGGAGACCTTGTAAAGAGCAAGCAAAAAAACTGGAATTTCAGTTACTCCAAACACTAAAAGACTGAATGCTCTGACACAGTATTTTTGGTTGCGTGTAAAGTCCACTTAGTGTAACGAGTCAAAATAGAATGTGGGTTTTGTGCATAAGTCCTCTTTGTTTGTCGGTTATTTGTCTCTTTCTGACAGAGAACAACGCTGTTAAGTGTAGATAGAGAAAAGCCAAACTAATGTTGAAACAAATGGCATACAATTTACATCCTGAGATAAAATTACCGTCTATGTTAACATTATGTACAGGCGTAGTCTACATACACACACACACACACATATATATATGTTGACAACTATTTCACGCCTCCAATAACCAAAGATATTTTTCTTCATTCGACATCAGGGCAATCTCATCTAAATCAATTATTTCTTTTGTTACGTTTGTCATTTTCATAGCTACGCGTTTTGCTTTTTTTTTTTTCGTCATACTCCCCTTCTTTCACAGTAGACATTTTTTTCTATATCTCTAAACATTTACCGCTCTTTTGCAACCGTTCTTCCTTTTTATCTTCTCTTTCCCATCCAGTTTTCTACTTACTTAATAAACACTTCCCTTACCCACCACCACCACCACCACAAAAGAGTGCTATATATTTTCCTGGTTTTTAAAACTTCTTTTCTCTTTTCTTTTTTCTTTTTTTCTTGATGTCCAAGGCCTTTCATTACGATTATCGTCTCTTTTCGAAACAGACTCCACGTTTCTCGTTCTTTCTATAATTCTTTTCTTTTTTCACTGGGTTTCTTCTATGTGCCCTGTCCCTTCAGGACGTAGGCGATCATGGCTTTCCACGTCTCCCTATCCTTAGTGGGTCTTAGCACCCTTCCTCCTGTTACATCGCCCAAACCCCGCTCTGCCATCCACTAGCTCAAGCCCATAAATCTAGAATAAAAAAGTATAGAAACTAACATGGCCACAAAATGAGGTATCGGTTTATATATTGTTGATAATATAGAATCGATCCCCCATTTTATATCCACATGATAAATTCTTATAAACAATTGGCATGTATATTCTTCTATGTGCCTTGTTCTTTCATGAAGTAGGCGATCATGGCTTTTCACGTCTTCCTATCCCTGGTGGCTCTTAGCACGCTTCCTCCTGTTACACCACCCAAACCCCGATCTGCCATCTCCTAGCTTAAGCCCATAAATCTAGAATATAAATATATAGAAACAAGCATGGCCACAAAATGAGGGATCAGTTCATATATTGATTATAAAATAGCACACCTTCTTTTACACCATGCAACCCTCGTTCCGTCATCCAACTGATTAGGTCCTTCAAATATGTTATCCGCTGCTTTCCTCCGTCTCTTTTTTCCCCTCTATCTGACCTGTTAGTATCAGATTCTCTAAGCCCTCCTTCCTCATTGCATGTCCCAGGAACTTCAGCCGTCTCTTCCTGGTGCTCAGTACAATTTTCATTTTCGTTTCAATCATTTCCAAAACCTCATCATTGCTCACATGCTTGATCCATGATATTCGCAGCATCCTTCTGTAGAACCATATTTTAGTTGCTTCAAGTTTTTCCTTCATCTTCGATGACATTGTCTAACATTCTCTGCCATATTGATAAACCGACATTACATAGCAATCCAGTGTTCTCTTCTTTGTTTCTAGCGAAATTGTCCTGTTTCTTAATACTTTACTCAGCTTCTGGAATGTATCCTTGTGCTTTTGGATCTCAGGAATATAAATGTATAGAAAATGCCGTAACCACAAAGTGAAGGTTCAGTTTATTTATTGATTGTAATATGGAAATGATCCCCCACTTTATATCCAGTATGCTTGTATAGAATCACATTTCGGTTGCTTCAAGTTTTTCTTTCATCTTTGATGATATTGTCCAACATTCAATGCCATATTGAAAAACCGACATCACATAGCAATCCAGTCATCTCTTCTTTGTTTCTAGCGAAATTGTCCTGTTTCTTAATACTTTACTCAGCTTCTGGAATGTATCCTTGTGCTTTTGGATCTCAGGAATATAAATGTAGAGAAACTGCTGTGACCACAAAGTGGGGGATCAGTTTATATATTAATTGTAATATGGAATTGATCCCCCACTTTATATCCAGTATTTTTCTGTAGAACCACATTTCAGTTGCTTCAAGTTTTTCCTTCATCTTTGATGATATTGTCCAGCATTCACTGCCATATTGAAAAACCGACATCACATAGCTATCCAGTAGTCTCTTCTTTGTTTCTATCGAAATTGTCCTGTTTCTTAATACTTTACTCAACTTCTGGAATGCTTCCTTCGCTATACCAATCCGCCTTCGGATCTCTGTGTCGTACTTACCGTCTTCTGTAATAACTCTTCCTAGGTATTTATTTATTTTTTTTTGTCCCTGCTTGATTTTAGTATCCCCGACCTGCATTTGTCATATTAGGTTGCCCTTTTTAGTGATGACCATGCATTCGGTTTTCTTGCAGTTTATTTGTAGTCCTTTCTTGACACCCTCTTCAGCTACTTTCTGTATCACGTTTATTTAAATTCTGATTTTCTCGATTTTCTTTATTTTTTAATATTTTTTATTTCATTTTCTGACTTTCTTATTTTGTTTCATTTGTTTTTTCTCTTTCTTCCTTCTTCTTCCTTCTTTTCCTTCATTCTTTAATGTTTCCTTCCTTCTTTTCCTTGTCATTCATTCTTTTTGTCTTATTTTTCTTTAACTCTTTCTTTACCTCTTGCTTTTATCTTTCTCTCCTCCTTCTTTCTTTTCCCGCTTTCTTTTATCTCCTTTTTTCTTTATCAATCTTTTTAAAATTTTTCCTTTTCTTGTTTCTTCTTTTTTTCCTTCTTATCCATTTTATTTCTTGAACTACTACTTCTTTTTCCTCATGGTTCTCTTTTTCTTTCTTTCCCATTTTGTTGTGGGGAAACACACCTATTCTTCAGATAATGGACTCTCCCTCCTATATTAATAAGAGTTAACAGGAGGTTAATGGGACATTCTGTACATAAGTACATTCTGGGATGGACGGGTCTTACTAACGTTGTTTATTAGTGTTAGTTCAAAAATTTGTTGCATTTTTAGTTTGTTTTTGGGTTCATTCCCCTCCCATCATTTCATCTTTCATTAAATATTTTAAATTATATATTATATTGTACATAAATACATTTTTATTGTCATGGGTTATTTCCCCACTTTTTTAGGTGTCCCTTCTAAGTTTGTGGCATTGTGGTGTATGAAGGATTGGGTGTTGATGGATGGGTTCTTGTGGTGATTGTGCAAGTGAAAACCAACCTTTTCCTCTCCCCTTTTCGGCTTTGTGCCACAATTTTTGTAATTTTAAAAAAATAAATATTCTTCTTATAAGTACTTGGGAAGTTCATAGAAGTACTTTAGACTTCTATTTGAGTTTAATAGAACTACTAGGCAGTTGATATTAGCCGAATACTAAGGAGTCAACTTTGAGTTGAAGATTACCAAGTTCCTAACATTTTGTGTGCTTTAAGTCGATTAGCAACCGACATAGCACGATTATAAAGTTCAGTGAAAAAACTACTCCACAAGACATTTTCTGCTCCATTTCTCCTTTTTCATTTTCTTTGTTTTCTCTTCTTCCTTGTTTTTTCTTATTTCTTTTGTCTTTCTATTTTTTCCTTTTTACCCGTTTTTTGTTTGTTCTTTGACTCTTTCTTTGTTTTTCATTCTTTTTCTTTCTTTTTCAATTTATTTCTTTCCTTTTATTTGTATCTCTTCTCTCACCTTTTCTCTTTCTTTAATTTTTTTCATTTGCTTTTCTTTTTGTTTCCTTTTCTTTCTTTGTTTTTCTTTGCGTTTCACTTATTTATTTTTCTTTTCTCTTCTTTTCATTGGTTCATTTTTTTTTCTTTCTTTGGTTCATTCTTTTTCTTTCTTTGATTCGTTTTTTTCTTTCTTTGGTTCGTTTCTTTTTTCTTTCTTTGGTTCATTTTTTTTCTTTCTTTGATTCGTTTTTTTTTTCTTTTTTTCTTTTCACTTTCTTTCATTTTCTCTTTTATTTTCTTTTTCGTACTTTTGTATTTTCCTTTTATTCATTTAATCTGTTTTCTTTCTCGATCCGTGGGTCCTGGGCATGACGGTAAACTGCATCAGGCAGCAACGCCTGTGTTTGTGAGGTTGTGAGGAGCATAGAACCGCCTCTTAATTGCTGTTACTCTCAGGTCCACCCTGAGCCGGAGTGGTAGCACCTGTTAGGGTCCCAGCTATGGGAAAATAATTAAACCTAAGAGTCAAATAATTAAACCTAAGAGTTTGACCTGGAGTCAAAACACTATGAAAGTATAAAGATACACTTTTATAAAAATATATCCATAAAAATAGATTTTTATAGAAAAATATACGTTGTGGTGCAGTGGATATCGACTCGGAACGACAAATTGGGGTACCGAGTTCGAATTTCATTTGTATTCCTTGCATTCACTTACTCACAAATACCCTTGGGAAAGGTATTAATCCGTCTCTTCTCTTCAGTTATGGGTTAAATAACAGGACAGATTGTGTTTTATAGCCCTGGCTGGCAAACAATCTACTACAAAAACAATGGCAACCCGCTGTGGAATAATCTGCCCAGTTAGTCATGTCTCTTTCGAGACAGGATCGCCCAAGCATGTATCACGTAGGGCACTTAACTGACTGACGTTTTTGAAGGAAAGATATTACCAACAATACATTTTTGAAGGAAAAAGTTGTTCTCAGCAAAATATTTTTGAATATAAAAATAGAAGACATTTTCATTTTTTTTTAATAAAAAAAGAATAAAAACAAAAAATGTTCATTAAAATCTGACTAAATCAGCCTTCTCACTATAACTGAACATTAAAAATTATCTTAAAACTTTTTTTGGCATTAAATAACCCACAGAAGTTGATATGCCGTTAAACAAAAGTCAGACTCAAAGTCACTGCTATGAAAGTCGGCTCTCTGTGCAGGGCCCGGAAATCTTTTCCGCCTGAATCTATCCTGCACATATATAAATCTACCATCCGCCCGTGTATGGAATACTGCTGCCGCGTCTGGTCGGGTGCCCCTGCTATTCTCCTCGGGCTTCTTGACAAAATACAGCTGAGAATCTATGTGATCGATACCGACTTAGCTGACCGCCTGCAGTTACTCTCTCACCGGCGTGACGTGGCTTCCCTGTGCCTCTTCTATAAGTACTTTCACGGCTTCTGCTCGGATGAACTTAAATCACTGGTGCCCCCTAGGTGTGAATTTGCACCAGATACAAGATTGGCAACTAGGTCCCACCCATTTACAGTGAAACCGACGAAATGTAACCGCAATTTCTACTCCAACAGCTTATTTTCTCGCACTTCCCACCTGTGGAATTCCCTTCCGCATGATTGCTTCCCCGACGGCTACAACCTCCAGGAGTTTAAATGTAAGGTCAATAGATACCTCCTAACACACTAACTCGCATCCATTCCCTCCAACACTCTCCCTACGTACCTCCTAACTCGTCTATCACCCTCCCTCTGACATTTCCTATACCCAATCGCTCTATGTAACCCCCTGCGCTATAGTGGCAGTGGACTGCCTTGCTTGGGGTGATACGATTAAAAAAAAATAAATTCTAGTTTCGTTATTTTCCCCCCTCTTTTAATATTTGTTTTTTTTTTTGTTTTTTGTTTTTTTTACTTTATAGTTATTTTATTTTAATTTCTTTTTTTCTTTCTTGATATCTATTTTCATATCTTTTCCTTCTTTTGAATTTTCTAATTTGATTTCTGGGCTCATTTCCTCCAACTTCTTTCGACCGTTTCTCTTGAAGTTTTTTTTTTATTCTAGTTTTACTTTGGTTTTCTCTTTTGACTTGCATGCTTCTTCATATGAAATTTTGGTAAATTTTTTATTCTTCTAGTTTGCGCCATTTTTTTTTTTTTTTTACTGGAATATTTGTAAACTATCAATCTTTTTTTCTCCTTCATTGTTTGCATCTGAATTTGCTTTTCTTTTTTTTATTCTCATTATCTTTTCCTCCCTCCTTCCCCAACTCTCTCTCTCTTTCCCCACTCTCTCTCTCTCTTTCCCCTCTCTCTCTCTCTTTCCCCACTCTCTCTCTCTTTCCCCACTCTCTCTCTCTCTTTCCCCACTCTCTCTCTCTCTCTCGTTTCAGATTTTGTTTGTTACTTCGTTTTTTCCAATTTTAGCCCCCCTCTCTTGTTCGTCTTACCTTTCTCATCTTACACTTCACTCCATAACCTCCCCCCACTCTTTTTTTTCTATATACGGAATCTCTCTCCTCCTTCTCTCATTCTTCTTTATCTTCTCTCTTTTTCTCGTACTCATTATATCTTATCCTCTCCCCATTTTTCTCTCCTTTCTCTCTCACTCTCTCTCTCTCTTTCCTTACGTTCGATTTTCGTTCTCTCTCTTTCATTATGTTTTATCACCCCCTCTTTATCGATATCGCATGATATCCACTCACCCTATCTTTCATCCTTTTACTTTCATTATTTTATCTCCTCTTCTCTCTTTCAATATAATGTCTCACCAATATCTAATTGGAGTAGATAGACTATCGCCCGGTTCACACTCCACCCACGTCTCTTGAACAGGTGAAGAGGCTCATCCCTTGTTTCCTGTTTAGGATGCGGTTTCCGGCTTTCTCGTTTCCAATCTTTTCACTCTTACGTAGCCCCCTGCACATTAGTGGCATTACCGCCTTGCTCGGAGTGATATGATTAAAAAAAAATCTCTCTCGATTTAACTCTCTCTCTCAGTTTCATTATATTCTTAATTTTTATCGTTTTTTTAATTTTCCCTTTCACCCTTTAACATTCTTTTATGTCTTTGCAACTTTCATTTTCTTTCACATTTCTCTTTCATTCTGTATTTACCTTTTCTTTCTCTCCCTGTTTCTTTCTTACTATCTTTATCTCCATCTTCATTTGTGTTTCAATTTTCTTGTTCCCAACCACTCCTTCCATTAACACCTCACTCTTATTTTCTTTTCTCACAAAATTTCTTTTTTCACCCCGTCCACCATCTACAGCGTTTTCCAACCCCCGCATTGCTTTATTACAACTTAATGGACTTCGCCGTCCAATGTCCAACTGAATTAATATCTCAACGTTTACTTTTTTTTTTCGTTCGTTCTTTGCAATTTTCTTTACTTTCTTCAAAACTCCTCCCGCTCGTCCTTCCTTCGTTGTCGTTCATGTTTATCGACCGGTTAAGATTACTGCTTCCAATTATTTTGGCTGGAACGGGGTGCTGTTGGCGGGAATGGTAATGGCCCAACCTAAGTGGGGAACCAATGGAAATGTGTCTGTGTTTAGTAATTGCATCGGTTTTGTTAGCGGAAAGCGGGTGGAGAAGTTGGAGAATGAAGGTACGGTAGGTGAGGGGAACTCGGAAGTAAGGTGGGTGAATGGGGGATGGCGGTTGGACCAGGTCGGCCAGATGCACAAGGAATAGGGATAGGTATTTTTGAGAAAAGATAGAATGCATGACTTACATCCGATAGGTGTGGAAAGCTACACACATAAATGTCTTTTTGATTGTCTGCGCGCGCTCGACGAGGTTTGTGAGTCTATTCAGAGTGTATGTTACTATTTGTAATCTGCTGTGTTCATGATGTGTGCGAATGTAAAAGATACATATATATATATATATTGTTCTGAGAAAATGGTTAGAGAATTTTAATATAGAATGCGAAGCGAATGCAGAACGAAGTTCGAGGTGTAATTTAGAATATAAAGGGGAATAACTGGGAATCTGCCGAAAATATATTGTTCTTAATTATATTAAAAATCTCCCCAATTTTGGAGCAGAAATTTGTTGTATTTACACACACACACACACACACACACACACACACACAAACACATACATATATATATATATATATATATATATATATATATATAGAGAGAGAGAGAGAGAGAGTGAGAGAGAGAGAGAGATAATGGCCGGAAGATGACACTGAAACATGTAAACATGTTGACTTTAATGTCCAATCTTATATATACACACGCTCGGATATTGAGCACTTTTACCAATATATATATATATATATATATATATATATATATATATATGTAGTCATCCGCAGATAGATCTGTTTCGCTGTATCACAGCTCATCAGTACGGTTAGACATCCGATTGTATTTTACCCAGGATTGAAAACGGACCGAAATGGCGTCGTATATATATATATATATATATAGAGAGAGAGAGAGAGAGAGTAAGAGAGAGAGATAATGGCCGGAAGATGACACTGAAACATGTAAACATGTTGACTTTAATGTCCAATCTTATATATACACACGCTCGGATATTGAGCACTTTTACCAATATATATATATATATATATATATATATATATATATCTAGTCATCCGCAGATAGATCTGTTTCGCTGTATCACAGCTCATCAGTACGGTTAGACATCGGATTCTATTTTACCCAGGATTGAAACCGGACCGAAATGGCGTCAGTCAGCGATTCTACCTCTGAGCTACGGGCGCTCGGTAGAAGGAGGCAGACTTTTTAGCGTGTATATTATCATTATATGCGCGCAATAGCTGAGAGTGTTCTAATTCATTGCTGAATGAAC
>JBBBDQ010001267.1:2782500-2835000 GCA_037127315.1 Ascarosepion bandense | reverse complement strand
TAAATAACAAAACCAGACGGGTAAAGATGATAAATAACAAAGCAAGACGGCTAAAGATGATAGATAACAAAGCCAGACGAGTAACGGTGATAAATAACCTAGCCAGACGGTTATATATTATAAATAAAAAAGCCAAACTCGTAAAGAAGATGAATATGAAAGCCTGACGGTTAAGGATTATTAACAACGATGCCAGACGGCTAATGATGATAAATGTCTTAGCCAGATGGGGTAAAGATGATAAATATCTAAACAAAAGAGGTAAGTTTATATATTACAAAACGAGACTGTCAAAGATGATAAATATCAAGGCGAGACGGGTAAAGAGGATAAATATCAAGGCGAGACGGGTAAAGAGGATAAATATCTAAGCCAGACATGTAAAGATGATAAATAACAAACCCAGACGCGTAAAGATTATACATATCAAAGCGGAACGGGGTAAGATAATAAATAACAAAGCGGAACGGGGTAAGATAATAAATAACATAGACAGACGGTTAAAAATGATAAATAAAAAGCCAAACGGGCAAAGAAGATGAACATGAAAGGGGGGGGGTAAAATTGATTAATGACAAAGCCTGACGAGTAAAGTTGATAAATATTAAAGCCAGTCGGGTAAAGTTGTTAAATAACAAAATCAGACGGGTAAAAATGCCAAACGGGTAACGGTGATGAACATGAAAAACAGAAGGGTAAAGATCATAAATAACAAAGCGAGACGCGTAAAGATGATACCTAAAAAGGCCAGACAGGCAAAGATAATATATAACATAGCCAGACCGGTAAAGATGATAAATAACAAAGCCAGACGGGCAAAAAAGATAAATAAAAAGGCCAAACGGGTAAAGAAGATGAATATGAATGCCAGACGGTTAAAGATGATAAATAACAAAGCCTTGCGTGTAAAGATGATAAATATTAAAGCCAGATGTGTAAAGATGTTAACAAAGCTAGATGTGTAAACATGATAAATAAAAAAAAACTAGACGTGTAAATAAATATGAAAGCGAGACGTGTAAAGATGTTGAATAACAAAGCGAGAGGTGTCAAGATGATAACTAACGAAGCCAAACGGGTAAAGATGATAGATAACAAAGCCAGACGTATAAAGATGTTAAATAAGAAAACGAGAGAAGTAAAGGTGATAAATAATCCAGGCGGGTAAAAATGATAAATAACAAAGCCTGAAGTGTGAAGATATTAATCAACAAAGCCAGACGGGTAAAGATAATAAATAACAAGGCCAGATGATAGAAAACAAAGAGAGACGAGTAAAGATGATAAATAGCAAAGTGAGACGTGTAAAGATGATAAATAGCAAACCCAGACAGGTGAAGATGATAAACAGCAAAGCTAGATGCGTAAAGATGATAAAAATAACAAAGACAGACGGGTAAAAATGATAAATAAAAAAGCCAGACGGGTAAAGATGATAAATAACAAAGTGAGACGGGTGAAGCTGATAGATATCAAAGCCAGGAGGTTAAAGCTTATAACAAACCCAAACGGGTAAACGTGACAAATAACAAAGCCAGACGGGTAAAAATGTTAAATAAGCAAGCTAGACGGGTAGAGATGATAAATAACAAAACCAGACTGGTCAAGATGATAAATAATAGTTTCAGACGGGTAAAGACGACAAATATCAAAGCCAGACAGATAAAGATGATAAATAGCAAAGCCAGACGCGTAAAGATGATAAATAACAAAGCGAGACAGGTAAAGATAATAGATATCAAAGCTAGACGGTTAAAGATTATAACAAAGCCAGACGGGTAAATGTGATAAATAACAAAGCCAGACGGGTAACAATGATAAATAAGAAAGCTAGACGGGTAGAGATGATAAATAACATAGCGAGTCGCATAAAGATGATAAATAACAAAGCCCAAACTGTAAAGATGATGAATATGAAAATCAGACGTGTAAAGATGATAAATAACGAAGCCAGACGGGTAAAGACGATAAATAACGAAGCCAGACGGGTAAAGACGATAAATAACGAAGCCAGACGGGTAAAGATGATAAATAAGAAAGCGAGACGGGTAAAAATGATAAATAACAAAGCGAGAAGTGTAAAGATGATAAATAACAAAGCCAGACGGGAAAAGATCATTAAAAACAAAGTCAGACGTGTAAAGATGATAAATAAAAAAAACAGGATGTGTAATTTCCAAATATGGAAAGTCCAAATTGAGACGTGTAAAAATGATAAATAACAAACCTGAAGGGTAAAGACGATAAAAAATTGAGACGCGTAAATCCAGTTGGTCGTTGGGCTAGCAAGTTCATCAAAAAACTACTTTCTACTGAAACAACAGCACTGCACTTAGCATAGTGGGCCCTATCTTATTTATAATGGCGTCTATGGGGTTAAAATGTTGACTGTTTTCACATGTCATAAAAAGAGGTTAGTAAACATGAAAGATATCTAAAATTAAAAACAGTGCAAATCGAAGCACTGGGTTCTTATGCGTAAATAAAACAGAATGAAAAATAGATGCAATAAGGTGTCTTGGGTGTCATGTTTTTTCTTCTTTTTGATAAATTATCAAATTTATCTTATCTCCTAAAAATCGATGTACCCGGCAAGATTTTTAAAAGTGTCAGTCAGTTAAGTGCCATATGTGATACACGCTTGGGCGATCATGTCTCTTTCGAGACATGACTGACTGGGCAGAAAATTATCCCGCAGTAGGTTGCCATTGCTTTCTGCGGTAGACTGGTTCCGACCAAGGCTATAGAACCCAATCTGTCCTGCTATTTAACCCATAACTGGAAGGAAGAGACGGATTAATACCTTTCCCAAGGGTATTTGCGCGTAAGTGAATACAATGGATTCAGCTGGAATTCGAACTCGGCTCCCCGGTTTCTCGTTCCGAACCGATATCCACTGTACCACATCCTAAAAGTGTACTTGACAATAAACAGCTTGATTACAAAAGGCAGTGGTAATTATGATCGATGATGTTTACACCAGTTAAAATATTTGATTTTATTAGCATCGTTTTGTGCAATGATTAACAATAGCCATAAATATTGTAGCGAATATGTTCAAAAGTGTGTGCCCTATATTTTCTTTATTCTTCCATATTATCCTCGTGTATATCGCCTACTCATTTACTGTGGCAGAAATAATATACAGTTGACAAAATTATAACAATTGCTTTCTATGGCTCTTTATTGATGAGTGATTACCGGCGTCCGCGAACGCTGAAATAGCCCATTAACAGTCATTGCCTACTCACCTCACCGGTGTTTCATCACACAGACAGCCCCTCTCGAAAAGCAAACACAACATTACATCTTAATGACTCCGTCTAAGATTAACTTAACAAAGTAAGAAAATAAAATCAAAATAATGCATGTATGACGAACAGTAATGTTAATAAAACTGTTTCCTTATAAAGAAACATTTGGCAGTCATTGACCGAGCAGCCACTGCTACTGTCGGTTGAAATTTATAAAATCTTTTTTTTTTTAACATGTTTTTCAGAAAAATAGGTTTCTCGAGTCCGGTAACAGTTAGTGCTCTTTCATGTAATCGTGGAGTCTGTTTTGTTTGTGGTTGAGTGAATCTTGTTTACGTCATTAATTTATCTTCCAGTTATATGTTTTTTTTATATATTTATTAGTTGTTACAGCTGTTGAAAGACCTTAAGGAATACGGTTTCTGTTATTTGGTACAGTACTTTTTTGTACTTTTGAAGCACTAGTCCATTACCTTAGAATGAGGATGGTCCTCGCTAAGACCTACAAACTTCATTTTCTATCACTGACGTTAGAAAAAACTGTAATATACAGCTGATGGACGAGATATTTTTAACAAATTTAGTCACACGAACGGAGGTTAATGTCATGATCTGACGAGGCTATTAATAAGATGATTCTAATTTTTAGGTTAAGGTTTTGGCGTAGTATCATTTTTCTGTGTTGGACAAAATGAACTCAAACAAATCCTAGGCATTGCTCAATATTCTTACACACTATATTAAATTTGGTGTCAGTATAGAATGTAGTCTACCCTTTGAAAATGTCCTACAAAATACCGTCATTGATATAATATGTAGCCCACACTTAGATTGTGGCCTAAAAAAACTTTTCACTAGTACAGTATTTGGCCCACTTTTAGATTGGTGCCTACGAAATTTTGTCACTGGTATAATATGTGGCATATCTTTTGATTGTGGTCTACAAAGTTCTATCATTAATTTAGTATATGGCCTACCTTTTGATTGTGGCCTACGAAATTCTGTCACTGGTATAGCATGTGGCCTGCATTATAAAACATATTATAAGGAATATTATAATTGAGTGGTAAAAAACAGTTACAAAACTTCTTATTTTAATTAAAGGATGCTGTTTTTGTATGTTTAATAACAAGTATTTAAAGAATTGCTGCTAAGAATTGAATCATCTTGTGTTTCATTAACAGACAAACCAACCAATTCCCGATAACGACTATATAGAAAGTCAAAAATACTCGGATTAGAAACAAAACAAATTGAACTTTACCAATTCTATAAAATAACTCAGCGTAAAGTTGACCAAACTTAATAAAAAGCATACATACAAACATTATTGGCGTTATTCAACAAATCTTGTTTAAAATAATTCTGGCGACCTATACATATATATATATATATTTTAGTTTTTAGAATTTCTTCATGTGTAGCGCAAAGTCACAAGATGTTAAAATGAAGGCAATTCAACCGTTTTATTATGAATGTTAGTCTGTTTTTACTTATGGAAATTATACTAAAACAGACTAACATACATAATAAAAATTTCAAAGAAAACGGTTGAATTCCCTTCATTTTAACATCTCGTGACTTTGCACTACACGTGAAGAAATTCTAAAACAGACTAACACACGAAATAAACAGTTTTCAAAGAAAACGGTCAAATTCCCTTCATTTTAATATCTCGTGCTGTTTCGCAGCTCATCAGTACGGTTAGACAGCCGATTGCTTTTTACCCAGGATTGAAACCCGACCGAATTGGCGTCAGTCAGCGATTCTACCTCTAAGCTACGGGTGCTCGGTAGAAGGAGGCAGAATTTTTAGCGTGTATATTATCATTAATGGTGTGTGTGTACATTGTATAAAACACGCTAAAGTCCGCCTTCCGCTACCTAACGCCCATAGCTCAGTGGTAGATTTGCCGACGGATATCGATGAGGTCAGTGTTCAATCCTGTCTAGAAGCTATCGTACTGGTGAGCTGTGATACAGCTGAACAGATCTGTCTTCGGTTGGTTATATAAATCTATTTATAGTCCTGGTGAAGGGGGCATATTTTCTAACAAGCTTTTTTGAATATTCATGCCGGTAGATATAAATAAAAACTGCACCTTTAATATGAGTATCTATTAAAAATAACGTTTAAACAAATAAATGATATATAGTTTTGGGGATTTATTATTTTTATAATTATAACAAAAAATATAAAAGTGAACATTGAAGTCGGTTTCATGCTTAAACGCAAACGTCTGGCCTGAAGTCAAGTCCTCTGAATTGTCCTCAGACTGACTCCCAAACACTATGATATATTCGTATTGGAGCAAATGCCAAGAAGTACGGCATACTGTTTATAAATCTCTGGCAGAGTGAATTGCGTCATAGTGCTTTTTTGTCACAGAAGATGCCCAACTGACCCTACTGTACTGTACAGTCGATAATATGAAGCACAAACAATGAATATGCACGAAATTAAAAATATCAAATAGCGACCATTTACTCGTCGCACACTATGTGCTGGACTCTTTCGTTGTTTTCGACCTGAGAGCACAGATTTGATGAGTACAGTAACTTAGTTGTTACAACCAAACAGCCAGACTACTTGGACGTGTTTTCATTGTAATGGTTAAAGCATTCTAAGAAGAGCCGAATACAGAAAAATAGCGCTCATAGTGTGCCACAAGCATCCCAAACAACCCTTCACAAATTTTGAATAATGAGTTACCCTTTTCTTAAACGGGTTACAACTCAAGACTATATGTCTGATTTGTTGTTTATCCATAGCTAGTGGGCGAGGAAGAGACGGATTTATATAATTTATATAATTGTATTTGCACGTAAGGGAATGTGCGAAATCGGCTCTCCGACTCCACAATCCGGGCCGCTATTCTTTGCTTCCCCCTTCTTATCCACAATTTTCTCGCTCTCACCTTCTCTCTCTCTCACACTCTCTCTCTCTTCATATATATATATATATATATATATATATATATATATATATATTATAATTTTGTTATTACACTGGTTTTTAAAAGCATTATATCACTAAACAAAAATGTTCATGTTTCAGAACAATACTGTTCTTCTTCAGGTGATATGCTAAAATAAATGGTGAAAATGATTTAGTTTAAATATATAAGATTAATTTGTGGTTATTTAAAAAATTAGGGAGTGGTAGCTGAAGAAAATGCTTTAGGTGTGTCAATATTATTCAATCAAAATAAGAATTAGGTAACCATAGAGTTTTAAGATCTAGGTCGCGAAAAGAAGCAGGATGGCCTGGTGTCTAGATATGTCACTTCTTTCATAAGAATTTTTCTCCATTCTTTTGATTGAACGGGGTTGACAATGCATGTCTCGAACTGACATGTTAAAACTGCTATCCCCACCTAAATATGATCTGTAGCATCCGCTAAAAAAAGCGTTTAAAGTGATAAAAATCTGTGTGATTGAAGAAATAAAATTCCATGACCTTAGAAAATGACTTCGTTTTCGTTTGAAAACTAAACTGCGCAGATATGAAAATGTCGAGGAATTTAATAAGCGAAGTATTTCGCTTAAAGGCACGTTTCGGGCCTTGCTTGATAAACAAGGCTGCTCGATTAACAATCTAACAACTTGTTCCTTCTGCCCAGAGGGACGCAAGTTCGAATCAGGCGGGAGAGAGAGTATATATTTCTTTAATAAGATTTCCCTAATATTCAGGCGGTTAAACGAAGATAAGTAAATGTACTGTTTAATAAATAAACGGAGAGCCGACACAAATGTGAGTATCTACTAAGAATAACGTTTAAATTATATATATATATATATATATATGTGTGTGTGTGTGTGTGTGTGTGTGTGTGTGTGTGTGTATATATATATATATATATATATATATTCTGTTTTTAATCAAACGGTGTAATTATATATATATATTCCTACCGGACTTTTTAAGATAAAATTTCTCACGAAAATGTGTGTCACTCAGCAGGATTCGAACCTGCAACCCCTATCAACATAGGGGAAGCCACCAATTGATCTTGTGTGTCTTAGACCACTCGATGACGACTGATTCCACAATCTAATCGAATTCAAATCAAGCAACTAGATTATATACTAAAACTCTTTTTACAGAGAAGGTTTATATTTTTCAGTTAGCGGTTAGATATATAAAAAGTGCTAAATACACAGGACAGAAAATTGAAAGTGTTGAGCTAGTTATTATCTAAAATAACGTTTTTCGCTACCGTGGATTCCAGCACTGAAGGATTCCTGAGGCAGTGAAAATGTCTATTGTTTCTCGGGCACTTTATTTATTCCGTTATTGTATCAATGGGAAATTTAATATGAGCGAGACGTTAAAGCATGTTTGCAAGCTGTCATTAGTTCATTTCTCTAGTTTAACAAGTTGCCTTGCTCTGGATATTACATAACCATCAGTTTTTCTTTCTGACACAATCTGTGCATAATATTTCCACCTTTATATGACTTGGATTTTTTTCAAAATACTCCGACATATATTAGAGAATGTTCCTTTATTTTTACTTTTAGCTTCCACACGTAATTAGCTAGTTTAATATTATACTCGTAACATTTTAGCTTAAATTGTGATTGAATATAATTCTGTCTTTTAATAAAGTTTTCTTCTGTACACACAAAATACACTTTGTTTTGGCATATTTTTCATTTTGTAGCTCTGCCTTGTAGACAAAACCTTCTGTTTTACAAACTCCATTCAGTGGGCATTTATTTTTATTAAAATATATATTATATTGTAAAATTCATGATGTTTTGCTTCTTAATTGTATTTTCTAAGTTGCTGGTATGATTATTACTTATCTTCACTGTGTTTTTGTTGGAGATTTGTGCAACTTAGTAATTTTGGCGAAATTTTTATCAACTAGTTTGAAAAACATTTTCTCTTTATTTGTTTTCAGTACTAAGTTGAAGTGGGCATTTTTGTTTTTTGTTTTTTTTTTTTTATTCCCCAAAGTTTGAATTGTTTGGGGAGTAAATTCTCGTCTTTTTTTTTTTGCCCCTCTCTTATTAAGGATATCTCATTGTTTTTTTTTTTTGTTTTTTTTTTTTCAAAAATATCTTCATTTGAAGAATTTTTAGATAGTCTGCATGTCATTTGTGAGGTGTTTAATCACAGTTTTTGGTTGCTTTGATCCAGCGTTTACATATGGTAACTTGCTGTTTGGTTTCTTCTCCGGGGAGCCGTTACTAGGTTGTAAATTAAATTTCACATTCAATTATCATTTAGAATTGGAAATATTATGCGGAGATTGTGTCAGGAAGAAAGGTTGGCGATTATGTTATATCCAGAGCATGGCAACTTGTTAAACGAGAGATCTGAACTAATGGCAGCTTGCAAACATGCAAAAAGTATCTACAGAAGCAATATGAACCCAGATGAGAGTAACAAATTTTTACCCCCCACACACATATTTTAAATATCCTATTAATACCAAGTATGTACAAATAAAGTGAGAGAAAAACAACAGATATTTTCACTGACTGAGGAAACAGTCAGTGGGGGAAACAGTGCTAGGAGTAGTATACTGGTCTAGTTTAATTCTGACCAATAACTGATAAATAATAATTATAAATTCACACACACACACACACACACACACACACACACACATATATATATATATATATATATATATATATATATATATATATATAACTTCGGTGATCGAGCGAGAACCGGTGTATTCAACGTGATATGACCGTAACCGTAACGTTGAGCCTGGTCAGTACTTAGATAGGTGACCGCTTTGGAATAACAGGTGCTGTAAGCGTTTATTGACGGATGTGCGTTGTGGTGCAGTGGATGTCGGCTCGGAAAAGGAAATCGGTGAGCCGAGTTCTAATTCCAGTCGAACTCTTTGCATTCACTTACACACTGGTACCCTTGGGAAAGGTATTAATCTGTCCCTTCCCTCCAGTTATGGGTTAAATAACTGAGGTCTGCTGTTCATGCGATCCGTGGCGAACTTCTGCACCGATTGTTTGTTATCAGCAGTTCAAAAAATTGTGGATGGTGCTACACAAGCCTTCACCACTCAAAACAATTCTTTGTGTGGCAGTGTAACTGTGTTAGACACTCATACGACGAAATCGACGGGAGAGTTCCTAATAATATATATATAGGAGAAAAACTCAAAACATAGACAGTTATAAATCAGGATTTATTTCCACAATGTAAATTTACTAATATTGTCTGTTATATACCGTTAAGCAATGAAAAATTCACTCAAATTTACTTTAGAAAAACGTTTTTAACAAAGAAAGTGAAGCCTGTATTTTATAATGCTCTGGATAATATCCATAGAGCTCTCTATTTTTATCTAATTAATAATTTATATTTATTGGATAAGGTCCTTTGGATTGTCCTCTACGTTTTTGCGGGTCTGTCATTCTCTTCTCTCTCTCTCTCTCTCTCTCTCTCTCTATATATATATATATATATATATATATATATATATATATATATATATATGCTTTCGAATGGATGGTTCTGGCCTTTTAAGATTTTGGAGATAATTTATAAACGCCCACATATTTGCTTAAACAAGGCGAATATTGTACATTTGAAAAGAACCTCTTATATCTGTGCAATGTGCTCAAGATATACATACATACATACATGCATATATATATATATGTATATATATATATATATATATATATAAACATTTCTCTTAGATATGTGAATATTAGAACGAGTGAATGTGCGTTGTTTCCACTCTTGCTTTTGCGTGTGTCTGTTTTAGTGTATTTGTGTGTCTGTGTGTTGAAAGAATCACTTCTACCCGCAGTATTAAACCCCCTTTTATTCTGCACTGATTATTTCCTGACAATTTTTTTTTCATGCACGTTGGACGAAAATTACCCTTCGCCATCGACTCGAATAAATCTGCTGTGCATTATGAGCAATTACTTCAATGGCCTCTAAAGGCTTCAGGTCAGCTGTGGACCGGCAGTGAATCCGATGGGTGACAATTATTCTCAGATCGCAATTAGTAAGAACCATTAACGACAAAGAGAAAGAAGATGAGACAAGCTGCAATGAATTGGTGTGTATGAACGTATAATGTTGCCACGGGTGGCTTTTATTTCATATACTAATACAAAACTGTACGCAGATTTTTCTATTTTACATACAGTCCAAGTAATCAAATAATATATATAGATTAATCTATAGGCATGGCTGAATAAACGAAACTATGGTTAACAGAAAGCAAAGAGGTCGCCTCAGTTCGGGGCATGGCTCCCTAAGTTAGTTTCACGGTAGAGATTTGTAACTTCACATGATATTCCACAAATATTAACATGCGCGAATCTCTATGTAATGATATATACTGATGTCGTTACTAATTACAACACGAGACTTAATCAGTTTATTTTATTCACTCCGTTAGTTATTTTCAGCTTGTGAGTGGGGGTCTGCGCGTATGCGAAATGTAGACCTTACTTTCTCCCCTGCAATGTCTGCTATACTTCCCCTCGTACCGCTGGGAGGAAGTATTTTCTTATATATATATATATATATATATATATATATATATATATATATATATTGTATCGAGGCAGCAGATAATAAGAGACAGTGAATGTCTATTATGTTTAATCATGAGCCGTTCTAAACGTCGTATTTTGGCTCTAATTTCAGGTGAAAATTAAGACAAAAATACTCCAACATTTGGATATTTTTTTATTATGTTGGTTATTATTATGTTTTTTTATTATGTTGGTTCTAAGATTTCGGCTCACATGAGCCATCTTCAGAGAGTATACAGGGATGTCATAAAATTGCATTATTTATATACGAACTGCGTTTGCTATTTGGTAACTGTTATCGTTGCTTAGCAAAGTTTTATGTCAACACAAGATAAAATCATCTTTGATGGTGGATGTTTTTCTGTTAACGTCCCTGTAATCTCATGTGAGCCGAAAGCTTAGAATCAACATAATAAAAAAAATTATCCAAATGTTGGAGAATTTTTGTCTTTTTTTTTCACCTGAAATTAAAGCCAAAATACGATGTTTACAACGACTCATGATTAAACATAATAGACATTCATTGTCTCTTATATTTAACAATATATGCGTAGAATGAATATATATATATATATATATATATATATATATATATATATATGTATATATATTTTAATTCAGATACTTCAATCCAAGAGAAAAAAGCAGGAAGGTAAATTCCAAAAACCCGATCCTAATTAATATTAAAAATTTTATTTTAATATTAAAAAATGATACAGGAAGAGAGCTCCATGTAATAAAATATTACAGAGCAAATATATATTAAAAAAGGATTAATTCAAAGAAGTTGAATGGCCAGAAACTGGAAAAGGATGTTTCTGTTGCTGAGGTGATGTGTTATCCCCTGTGGGGATCTTCATATTCGAAATGGCCATTCAACTTCTTTGAATTAATCCTTTTTTAATATATATATATATATATTTATATATATATATATATATATATATATATATATATATATATATATATATATATGAACTTAACTAAAGTTGACGTCATAATGCAAAACCTTAGGATTCTGCTAGCTGACACATTATCAAAGGTGCCTGTTGGCAGAGATGTTAATGATAAACAGAATACATAAAATTACTAGTAGAAGGGAAGTTGGAAATCATTAAAAAACAAAATTTTAATGAAAATTAATTAAAATGTAAGTGGGTGCAAACATACAGTTCCACAAAAGCAATAAAATGGAAAAAGAAAAATTCACAATTCCTCCAACTTATGTCTCCGGCGTTCACCTATTTCCCACGTCTGAAACCCGCGAGTGGCTGGTCTTGTCCCGTGAATTTGTACTCTGCAGCAGCGAAGCTACCACAAGTCAACCTTGTACTCTCTGTCTGATTCTCTCTCAAGATAAAAAGTCAATGGCTATCATTTATCTCCTCGATTTCCATCTTTCTCTTATACTTTCTCCGACGAATCTTGTAACTTGTTCTCCGTATTTTCCCCCGCTGTCCTCTCATGTAAACCCATGCACACCAGTGGCAGTACTACCTTGCTTTAGGGAAACGATTTTATATACAGGGTACACCATGAGTAACACCATAATTTTATTTCAGCACAAGGTAGATATTTAGTTGCTTATAGCGGGCCCTATATATATATATATATATATATATATATATATATATCACCCTGATTGAGCACTCTGGAAGAATGGTAGACTTTGAAAAACAGTAGCTACTCTGGCATCTACGCATTGTTCATTCAGCAATGAATTAGAATACTCTCATCTATTGTACCTGTATAATGATAATATACACGCTAAAAAGTCTACCTCCTTCTACCGAGCGCCCGTAGCTCAGAGGTAGAATCGCCGACTGACGCCAATTTGGATGGGTTTCAATCCTCGGCTGTCTAACCGTACTGATGAGCTGTGATAGCTAAACAGATCTGTCTGCCGATGAATATATATATATATATATAGTGTATCTAGGCAGCAGACAATTTTTATAAACATATACTGTTAAATATAACAGGCAATGAGCCGTTTTAAACATTGTTGAACAATACGATGTTTAGAACGGCTCATGATTAAAGATAATAAACATTCATTGTCTGTTATATTTAACAGGATATGTTTATATATATATATATATTATTGAATGTTAGCTTTATGCTTTTTTTATTATTAATGATTATTAATGCGACCATAATTGTCTCATCAACATGTAAAAAATAGATAGAATTAATTTTTTTATAAGCAAGGCATGTCACTGCCACTACTGCGCAGGGGGCTACATAGAGTGGAGAAAGGATGATTAAATATAGGAAATGTCAGAGGGTGGGTGATAGGCGGGTAGGGATACCGAGAATGGTTAAATATATGAAATGTCAGAAGGTGGGTGATAGGCGGGTAAGGATACCGAAAATGAGGATTAGGTAGATGAGAGTTTTCTGAGAATAATTGGAGTTAGAGTGATAGGAGGTGTCTATTGACCCTACATTTAAACACCTGGAGATTGTAGCTGTCGGCAAAGCAGACTTGTGGAAGGGAGTTCCACATGCGCTTCCCGCATGTGGAACTCCCTTCCACAAGAAGCTGTTGGAGTAGAATTTACGGTTACATCTTATCTGTTTAACTGTAAAAGGGTGGGACCTAGTTGCTAATCTAGTATCTCGTGTAAATTCGTGCTTAGGCGGCACCAGTGATCTAAGCTCATCGGAGTAGAAGCCATGAAAGTACTTGTAGAAGAGGCACAGGGAAGCCACGTCACGCCGGTGAGAGAGTGGTTGCAGCCGGTCTGCCAAGTCAGTTTCAACCACGTTACAGATCCTCCTTTGTATTTTGTCAAGAAGCCCAAGGAGAGCAGCAGGGGCACCCGACCAAATATGGCAGCAATATTCAATACACGGGCGGATGGTATTTTTGTATATGTGCAGAATAGATTCAGGTGGGAAAAACTTCCGGGTCCTGCACAGAGAGCCGACTTTCATAGCGGCAGATTTGGCAATGGATTCGATATAGTCATTCCATTGAGGTCCGCCGAAAGTGTAAGGCCAAGGAGGCGTAGTATTTTACTCTCTGGGAGGCTAGCCTGTCCCATGCTAATGGGAGGTAGATGCGATTGTCTATGGTGGTTAGTTGATAAAAGATTCGTTTTAGAAGCATTGAAATTTACTAGCCATTTCCTACCCCAGGCCACTACGGATTGGAGGTCCTTTTCAAGCACGGCAGCGAGGTTCGCTTTGTCGCCCACACCTGGTTTTTGATCGATGCGAGAGTAGATTGTTGTGTCGTCGGCATACATGCCAACTTGGGATCTAATGGTGTCGGGGAGATCATTAATGTAGATCAGAAAGAGCGTGGGACCTAGGATAGAACCTTGAGGGACGCCCGCGTTCGTCTGGTAGTTTTGGGAGGCATGCCCATTTAATACCACCTTTAATGTGCGGT
The DNA here is from genome assembly GCA_037127315.1 of Ascarosepion bandense. NCBI lineage: Eukaryota > Metazoa > Mollusca > Cephalopoda > Sepiida > Sepiidae > Ascarosepion > Ascarosepion bandense. Next base: position 2,820,802 of record JBBBDQ010001267.1, on the reverse strand, counting down.
TAGAGAGGAAGGACTGGATGAGGTCAAACAGATGTCCAGTTATCCCATAGCTCCGCAGTTTGCACAAGAGGCCAGCATGCCAGACCCTGTCGAACGCTTTGAAGATATCCAAGGCAACGGATCGGGCTTCGCCATTCTTGTCAAGTGCCCGGTATATGTACTCGGTAATGGTCGTTAGCATATCAGCAGTAGACCTGGCGAAGCGAAACCCGTACTGTTTGTCAGAGAGAAGCCTGTGGGCCGTGAGATGCTGAATCACCTCGGCGTTGATAATGGCTTCGAAAACTTTGCCAAAGATCGGAAGGAGACTAATAGGACGGTAATTGGCGGGGTCTGAGGATTCGGCAGAACTCTTAAATATAGGAACTACACAAGAGGACTTCCAACAGGCAGGAAACAGGATCAGATAGGGAGAGGTTATAGAGTTTAGAGAGGACAGAGGAGAGTTCTGGGGCACATTTCTTCAGTACTATGACTGGGATTCCGCTCGCTTTGTGTGGGTCAAGTTGTGCAATTATCTTGGCAACCAGCGAGGGTGTAATGTGGACGTTATTTAGTTGAGCCTTAGTTCTGGGTTGGAAGAAGCTGAATTTATATATATATATATATATATATATATATATATATATATATATATACACCCATACACACATATTATCCTATGTCTATATATATCAGCATGCAATGTGGGTATAGAAGAATCCAAAAGGAGTATCCTGTACATAGGATAACTCTCTAAGGGAGCTCTAAATATATATGTATATAAATACATATAAAGCAAATATAAGAAAAATTAAGGCAGACACGTTATTTTATGCTAAATCTGAAGTTTGGGCCTATATCAGGCGAACCATCATCAGCTTCCGTCTTTAATGTACAAAAGATTTTACACGAATCCTTTGTACAATAAAGAGGAAAGCTGATGATGGTTCGCCTGAAATAGGCACAAACATTCGATTTCCCATGAAATAACGTGTCCGCCTTAATTTTTCTTAAATATATATTTCGGTCAGGTTTCAATCCTGGGTAAAAAAGCAATCGGAGTCCAACCGTACTGATGAGCTGTGATACGGCGAAACAGATCTGTCTGCGGATGACAACATATATATATATATATATATATATATATATATTGTTAAATATAAGAGACAATGAATGTCTATTATGTTTAATCATGAGCCGTTCTAAACGTCGTATTTTGGCTTTAATTTCAGTTGATAATAAAGAAAAAATATTTTTCCAACATTTGGATAATTTTTTATTAATTTGTTTCTAAGCTTTCGGCTTACATGTGCCATTCTTCCGAGAGGTCACCAAGACGGTAACACAATAACATCCACCATCACCGACGATTTTATTTTGTGTTGACATAAAACTCCGCTAGGCAACGGCAATAGTTACCAAAAATAACAAATGCAGTTCGCAAATTTGCAATGCGGTTCTATAACGTCACACCGCCTGATAGCGCGAAATGACAACAGAACCATGTATTTAAATGCAATGTAATATGTTATGGCCAGATTTAAAAGTAATTTTATTAAGTGGGGATTGTTTGGATTTAATGTACATGGCCTCCAATATCTGAAGGTTCTTATTTATTAAAATTTTATTTGCTACCTCAATACACTATATATATATATATATATATATATATATATATATATATATATATTTGGTAGACGTGTTTGTGCAGACATCTCTATTTTTTAAAGAGTATAATATTCTGTCTATCGGCAAATGTTTATCTATTTATATCTATCTAAAGTATGTGCGTAAATTCTGTAGATAGTGAGTTTGTCAGAATATAGAAATGAACTAAGATGAATTCAAATTTAATTCTAGGATAAAAAATACGTGCTATTTTAAAATATCATTTTTTTTCTTTATCGATTCAATGAAATGTGACAAAAGAAAAAGACAGATCGGAAAAAATACACCCGAATTTTAAAAATGGAACTGTGCGTCAGTGAGTAAGAAAAAAGGGAGTGAGCAAATGAAGCAAGTAGAGAGGGTGACATCTCAACAGGAGTGAAGCTTCCACAACGGATTGTTTCATGCCTTACTAGCAGTATAGCCCGGCGTTGCTCGGGTGTAATGAAAGCTTTAAAACTAATCCATGGTCCTGGAGCTCAGACTCTTTGGACGTTGGCACGAAAGACTAAAAAGTTTCTTCCAGTTAAAGCGAAACCGTAGACTGAAAGAAAAATGAATGGATGTAAGTCAAATTTTGATTTCCTGGTATCGATATCAAATATGTTTTTTTCGTCGTAAACTGAATTTTGAAGGCTCAATAAGTCCTCTGAGTAAATGGTATCATGGCTGAGACTAAGACCTACAATTATACCTACTTAGAGCCAAACCCGAAGTAAAAACTAAAATAAAAGGGCTGACAAAATACAGACATACAGGCAGATAAACAGACACACACACAAACATCTTGCCTTTTCTATATATATATTATCGATTTTCTGCACTATTGTAAGACCTGCAACCTTGAAACTTCTAAATATCGTTTCTTATGTCTTTGTCTATGAGTGTATGAAATTTGATTAAAGTCGGACCACTCCTATAACCCGATTTTTTTGCTTATCGATTTTCGATATTTATCTGGGATACCTCGACACAAAACCTAGCTAAGAACACTCGCAGACGCTTATAGTACAACTGTGTTAATTTTTAAGAAAATCGGATCAGCCGTTTCGGACTCTATAGGTAACGGACTCACACACACACACACTGACACACACACACATACACACACAGACAAAGTTCCATTTATAAATAAGTTTTGATATAAGTGAGGGGAGGTTAAATGAAAAGAGAAAGAAGAAAACGGAGGATGACAGAGAATCAAAAGGAGAAAGGAGGGGATGAAAATTAGGAGAAAGATAGAATTAAAGAGAACCAGAAAGAAAAAAGAGAAGTGAGAGAAGGTGAAATATAAAAATTATGATATGAAAAAGTGAATAAAAGAAAATAAAAAAATTAGTTAAAAACTGACAAGATGATTTTTTAAGGTCTATCAACCTTAAAAACGAAAGATATTTTTCCTTTGTGAGAATATTGCAGTAACAATTTTTTGAGATAATAACGATTGTCGGATAAAAGTCTTACTATTTAATCCATAAAATTGTGAATAACAGATGGATTAATTCTTTTCCCAAAAATTGTGTAATGCAACGTAACGAACCAAAGAGGAAATCGAACTCTGATTTTTCATTCTAAGACATCTATCAAACCACCCGTTCATCCAAGCTTACAGTCCCCGGTATTCCTAAATAATAACTTATCAGGCTCGATGTTGCTTAACCTGTGATCAGACAAAAATCTGTGTTTCAACCTAATTTGGCTTTATAATAAAGACGAACAAAATAGTAATTCAGAAAAAAAGCGGGAAAATTTAAAATATAAGAAGCTATGAGAATGATAAAAAGAATATAGACAGCAATTTAGTATTTCTCGGAATTGAGAAAAGGGGACTTGGCGAATTTGAAACTCACAAGTCGTAACGAAGACAAAAAGGACAGATTATAACGGCATGTAACTTTACCTAACTATCTAGAACTGTGTGGGATAGTTAAGAAAAATATCGCTGAAAGTCTTTTTTTTAATCATTTCACCCCAAGCAAGGCATTCCACTGCCACTATTGCGCATGGGCTACATAGGGGAAGGTAAAGAGGAGGAGTGGTTAGGTGTAGGAAATGTCAGAAGGAAGGTGATAGATAGGTAAGGATACCGAAAATGAGGTTTGGGCAGATGGGAAGTGTGTTTGAAAGAATGGGAGCGAGTTAGTGTGTTAGGAGGTGTCTATTAACCTTACATTTAAACTCCTGGAGATTGTAGCCGTCGGGGAAGCAATCATGTGGAAGGGAATTCCACAGTCGGGAAGTGCGAGAGAAGAAACTGTTGGAGCAGAAGTTGCGGTTGCATTTTATTGGTTTCACTGTGAAAGCGTGGGATCTAGTTGTTAATCTAGTATCTCGTGACAATTCGTACCTAGGGGGCACCAGTGATCTAAGTTCATCGGAGCAGAAGCCGTGAAAGTATTTATAGAAGAGACACAAGGAAGCCACGTCGCGCCGGTGAGAGAGAGACGGCAGGCGGTCTGCCAAGTCGGTATTAACCTCTTCAAGAACAGGATTAACAGTTATCTTACCATCTTACCTGTGTATTTAACACAATATAGCCGTAGACTTTTTAATATTTGCAAGAGATTAATTTTTATTCATTTATTAAAGAATTTTTTATTTTAAACAGTATTAATTATTCTGTTACTTAGTTTGACTATTCACTTCTCCAGCGATTTCTGTTTTTAGATCTTTGTAGCAATTTTTATCGACTCGTCGTCCTTTATGCACGTAGTCGCAGACGAACGTACCGTTTCCGAAGAGACACCACGTGTTTGTTTAATAGGGGAGGCGAGTCGGACATGCGTCTGTTCCGAGTTTTAAAGCATAAGCAAGCTCTTTTCCCCATTCACTCTCTCTTTTTCTATCTGAACAAATTGCCTCATAACATAATTCAAGTGGCTCACAAGCCTTGTGAGGAGTGAACCTTACTATAAAAAAAAGGGCTTCTGTAAAGTAGTGATGTAATCTAGGTGAATCAATGAAGCGAAGTGAATCTTCCAATTTATGTCTGTGCGGACGTGAATGTCAATTTATCCATTTCTGCCTGATCATCATCTAAATAGCTTAGTCATCTATCTAACTAGAGATATAAAAAGGCTAATTTTATTCTCAAGGTATGATAGATGACAATGTTATCTCGTCGTATTCGCCTTGCCATTTCTCTGCCTTCCCATATGCACCATCTATCTATATTAGACTTGTCTATCTATATTGACTTGGACATCAGCCATTTATTTATCGTAGCTTGGTATTTCTGTCTTGTTATACCTGCTTATTTCAGCTTCATTCTATCTATCTATCTATCTATCTATCTATCTATCTATCTATCTATCTATCTATCTATCTATCTACCTAATTTCGTTGATTATCTATCTATCTATCTATTTATCTATCTATCTATTTTCGGTGATTATCTTTATCTATCTATCTATTTATCTATCTATCTATTTTCTATCTATCTATCTATCTATCTATCTATCTATCTATCTATCTATCTATCTATTTCGTTGATTATCTAGCTATCTATCTATCTATCTATCTATCTATCTATCTATCTATCTATCTATCTATCTAATTTCGTTATTCATCTATCTATCTATCTATCTATCTATCTATCTATCTATCTATCTATCTATCTAATTTCGTTGATTATCTATCTATCTATCTATCTATCTATTTCGTGATCTATCTATCTATCTAATTTCGTTATTATCTATCTATCTAACTATCTATCTATCTATCTATCTATCTATCTATCTAATTTCGTTGATTATCTATCTATCTATCTATCTATCTATCTAATTTCGTTGATTATCTATCTATCTAACTATCTATCTATCTATCTATCTATCTATCTATCTATCTATCTATCTATCTATCTAATTTCGTTGATTATCTATCTATCTATCTATCTATCTATCTATCTATCTATCTATCTAATTTCGTTGATTATCTATCTATCTATCTATTTATCTATCTATCTATTTTCGGTGATTATCTATCTATCTATCTATCTATCTAATTTCTATCTAATTTCGTTGATTATCTATCTATCTATCTAATTTCGTTGATTATCTATCTATCTATCTATCTATCTGTCTATCTATCTATCTATCTAATTTCGTTGATTATCTATCTATCTATCTATCTATCTATCTATCTATCTATCTATCTATCTATCTATCTATCGTTGATTATCTATCTATCTATCTATCTATCTATCTATCTATCTATCTATCCCATTACTTTTCCTTATCTATCTATCTATCTATCTATCTATCTATCTATCTATCTATCTATCTATCTAATTTCGTTGATTATCTATCTATCTATCTATCTCTCTATCTATCTATCTATCTATCTATCTATCTATCTATCTGTCCCATTACTTTTCCTTATCTATCTATCTATCTATCTATCTGTCCCATTACTTTTCCTTATCTATCTATCTATCTATCTATCTATCTATCTATCTATCTATCTATCTATCTATCTAATATTGGTGATAATTATATACCTCCAGATTTATTTATTCCTAATTGCAGTAATATCGAGACTTGGTCAAATTATCTAATTTTGGTTGTAATAATGTATATATATTTAGTAATATTTAGCAAGATATCTATATGATTTGATTTATATGTAATAGGTATCTATCTGTCGAATTTTGGTAATAACTCTAATCATTATAACTATAACTTTGTCTCTCTCAGTCAGTCAGTCAGTCAGTCAGTCAGTCAGTCAGTCAGTCAAGTCCCACACGTGATACAAGCGTCTATCACGCAATAGGTTGTGATTATTTTCTGCGGTAGATTGGTCGCCAATCAATGCTATAGAAACTAATCTGCCCTGCTATTTACCCCATAGTTGGGGAGGGGGAGCAGAGGTGGATTAATACCTTTCGGAATGGTATTTGCGCGTGTGAATGAAACGAACACAACTGGAATTCGACCTCGGCTCTCAGATTTCTCTTTCCGAACCGATATCCACTACACCCCAATCATCGATGATAATAATATTAATGTATAGTTGTATTTTCTTTTTCGGCTCGCTTATATTTATTCATCGAAATCTTTCAGATTGGTACGATTCACTATCTTTGGTAATAATTCTATGTCTATAAATATTTGTTAATATCCATCTTTTTACTGAATTTTGTTAACATGTATCTATGTATATATCTAGCATTGTAAATAACTACATACATAATCGCCTCTCGTATTCGAGGATACTCGTCTACGGGGGCGGTTACCTAATCCCCATTATAGACGCTGGGTTTGTTTAACAGCCACAGAGCTCCACCTGCGGTTTATACTGCAACTATGCTGACCTAACCTTCGTCACAGTTTTTGGGAGAGCGCTCGTCATCTAGCATAAACAACAGTCTGAAAAAAGCTAGGACGCTCAAACACTCGGTCCCGAAGAGTTGTGACTTCGAGCTAGCCTAACGATCGACGGCTTCTCAAAGAGAGCAGTCTACCCATTTTCACTCACAAGGAATGGGATATTGTTTTCAGGCACTTCCCAAAGTTGGAATCGCCTCATCCAGACCGATTATATCAAGAAGCTACCTTCCAGACAAATCGACCACGATGAGATTCGAACTAAGGCTTTATGATCAGAAAGCGAAAGTTCTAACCACTCGGCCATGCACCCGTACTACCTACCTACCTACCTACCTACCTACCTACCTACCTACCTACCTACCTACCTATTACTGGTAATACCTACCTACCTATTAATCGCTGGTAATATCTATGTATCTATCTATAGTAATAACTACCTACTTACCTATCTATCTATCGACCATTGGGAATATCTATCTATCGATCATTGGTAATATCTATCTATCGATCTATCGATCGATAGTAACAAACTAATTATTTATCTATATTATCTATCTATCGATCAAGAGTATTAACAACCTACTTATCTATCTATCTATCTATCTATCTATCTATCTATCTATCTATCTGTTTTATTCTTCCTGCTTATCTATCTATCTATCTATCTATCTATCTATGTTTTATTCTTCCTGCTTATCTATCTATCTATCTATCTATCTATCTATCTATCTATCTATCTATCTATCTATCTATCTATCTGTTTTATACTTCCTGCTTGTCTGTCTATGGGAAAAGCTATGTAACTAGCTAGCTATGATAATAACTACCTACGTATCTACCTACGTACCTACCAGTCTTGCTTATATCAGTCGACATCTCTAAGCTTGATTACATCTATATATTTTTCTAATTTTAGTAAAACTTTGTAATAAATATCTCTTTAACGGTATATCAATTTTGTTGATATTGATTAGACAATCTATCTCTATGTGTCTGTTTGTGCGTATCTATGCGTGTTATATGATACCGTAGCTCAGCTAGTATTTGCACGCTTTAACAATGTTTCATACGTTTATGTGCAACTGTCATAATAATGTCTACGTAGTCATTTAATGACAAAACAACAAAACTCTTCTCCGTTGTCTTAACGCATTTCTCAATGTTTCAGTTTTTTTTTTTTTTTCCTTTTCTTGCTTGGAAATGCACAGGGGAAAAAGAAAGAGAAAATAACTGAAATTTAAGTAATTTGGAAGATACGAAAAAAATATTAGATGGGCAGAGGAAAGCCTAATACTGCTTCATTTTTTTTTCGTGGTAAAGAGTGCTGCATGTTTATCTAAAACAACGGTCGGCAACCCCTGGCCCACTGTCCACATCCGGTCCTCGAGTGAATCTTGTCCGGCCCGCTACCTTACTCTGGACGCGATATAAATATAGGTAAACCAAACCAAAGTGACAGTTTGAATATATTGCGTCGAAATTAAAAAATGTATTTCTTTTTACCTGGAGAATGTGTTTTACTTTTATTTTTTATTTGAAGAGATTGCAAATATTAGCGTACGGCTTCACTTTCAGCTTTTCTGTGAAAAAGCTTTTGTGAGCAGGCACTTTTAAATGAATATAAAATAGTGTTTACAACCGATTTTAATGGAATTTCTTTTCAGTACTGATTTATGAAACATTTGTTTTTAAGATGTAATATTTTTTCAACAAAATTCCCGTTAGATTAAATTATTTTGAATTCTTGCTTTCTTGAAACACATAGAAATTTTATTCACATATTTAATAATATGGTTCTTCTCCATGACTCTATGGAGCTGTTTTGCCCTCCTCCATGACTCTAAAGAGCTTTTTGGCTCACACTCTCCAAAATGTTGCCGATTCATGATCTAATATCCATACCGTCTCTTATGCACAAATAACCTTGGGAAAGGTATTAATCGGTCTCTTCGTCCAGGTCAAATAATAGGACAGATTGGGTTTTATAGCCTTAGCTGGCAACCATTCTACCAGGTAACGTACTACGGAATAAAATTCTGCCCACTCAGTCATGTCTCTTTCGAAACATGATTGCCCAAAGTGTGCATCACGTATGACACTCAACTGACTGTTAAGTAGCCGTAATGGATTGGCACTCGTCGTAGTCGTATGCAGTATGTTTAGGCTTAGACTTATGCAATAGGCGGAGTCAATAGGCGTTCCAATAGGCGTAGTCCTAGGCATCCTCGCCTTATTCTGTATTTATGGCTCACATCAGCCAATCATATCACTGTGAGAGGGAACCAAGGTTTATGCATATTCATTACATCAAAGAGATTAAAAAAATAAATATATATATATAAAAAGATAAAATAGATAAAAACGGATTGCGGTAGATAGATATATACATAGAATATTACAAACTTAGAAATAAAGCAGTACAGACTAATAGAATAGTACATATAGATAAAGAGATACATTATTTACGTTGTTCGAACTCTTGTCTTCATCTTTATTGCCATATTCTTATTCACGACGTTTTGACAACAGTCCGAACAATATAAATAATGTAAACACTACCTCATCTCAGAAGTATAGACAGAGATATAGAACTGTACAAATAGATACAGCAGTACAGACTGATAGAATAGTACATATAGATAAAGAATTACATTATTTTCATTGTTCGGACTGTTCATCTGTAGTGATACCGACCGAACAAAAGCGATGAACCGGATGTGTGCTCTCTCACAACTAAAAAGCAAATGAATAAAAATCGTCGTGCGCATCCGAGTTCGCGCAGATGTTCTGGTTGAAAAATAAAAATTAATCAAATATCAAATTACCATTTTTATTTACCAGCCAATGGGAAGCCCGAAACCAAATACAAGGATGAAATTCGAAAGTAGCTGCGTTTGATCCAAAATGCCAACATAAAAAGCTAAGACAAAAACGTTTAGTCAAACAAAAGGACAAAGGGAGAAGAGTGTAATTAGTTTCTCCCTTGACCTATGTCGAGCGGCTACTATGTTGATCTCTTCCTTTCTCCCTGTTCTCAAAAAGTACTAACCGACCTTTTCAAAGACATTCCACATACCAACTTGCTGACTCGCTGACCTGGGAATCGGCAACTTCCAAATGAACATCAATCCCACTACTAAGCCTTTTATCCTTTCAGCATTATATCTTCAATGAACATTCTTTTATCCCTTTCAGCTCGTTATTATTTTGCCATGAACTCTCTCTAACTTCCGTTCGACTTTTATTTCAAGCATTACTTATTTTGTAAAACATTAATTGAAATGTATATATGTATAAATGTTATTCTATACTCTAATTGCTTTTCTTGAATTTATAATCATTTTACAAATTATAGTGGGCTATCTTCCCACAAGGCCAAATTCCGTTAACCTGCTACGGAATCCTACTACAACTAGAAAAGGAATAAGTGATACCCGCTATACATCTTTATTGCCATATTCTTATTCTGACAACAGTCCGAACAATGTAAATAAAGTAAATACTACCTCATCTCAGAAGTATAGACAAAGATATACAACTGTACAAATAGATACAGCAGTACAGACTGATAGAATAGTACATATAGATAAAGAAATGCATTATTTACGTTGTTCGGACTGTTGTCTTCATCTTTATTGCCATATTCTTATTCACGACGTTTTGACAACAGTCCGAACAATGTAAATAATGTAAATACTACCTCATCTCAGATGTATAGACAGAGATATAGAACTGTACAAATAGATACAGCAGTACAGACTGATAGAATAGTACATATAGATAAAGAGATGCATTATTTACGTTGTTTGGACTGTTGTCTTCATCTTTATTGCCATATTCTTATTCACGACGTTTTGACAACAGTCCGAACAATGTAAATAATGTAAATACTACCTCATCTCAGAAGTATAGACAGAGATATAGAACTGTACAAATAGATACAGCAGTACAGACTGATAGAATAGTACATATAGATAAAGAGATGCATTATTTACGTTGTTCGGACTGTTGTCTTCATCTTTATTGCCATATTCTTATTCACGACGTTTTGACAACAGTCCGAACAATGTAAATACTACCTCATCTCAGATGTATAGACAGAGATATAGAACTGTACAAATAGATACAGCAGTACAGACTGATAGAATAGTACATATAGATAAAGAGATGCATTATTTACGTTGTTCGGACTGTTGTCTTCATCTTTATTGCCATATTCTTATTCACGACGTTTTGACAACAGTCCGAACAATGTAAATAATGTAAATACTACCTCATCTCAGAAGTATAGACAGAGATATAGAACTGTACAAATAGATACAGCAGTACAGACTGATAGAATAGTACATATAGATAAAGAGATGCATTATTTACGTTGTTCGGACTGTTGTCTTCATCTTTATTGCCATATTCTTATTCACGACGTTTTGACAACAGTCCGAACAATGTAAATAATGTAAATACTACCTCATCTCAGAAGTATAGACAGAGATATAGAACTGTACAAATAGATACAGCAATACAGACTGATAGAATAGTACATATAGATAAAGAGATGCATTATTTACGTTGTTTGGACTGTTGTCTTCATCTTTATTGCCATATTCTTATTCACGACGTTTTGACAACAGTCCGAACAATGTAAATAATGTAAATACTACCTCATCTCAGAAGTATAGACAGAGATATAGAACTGTACAAATAGATACAGCAGTACAGACTGATAGAATAGTACATATAGATAAAGAGATGCATTATTTACGTTGTTCGGACTGTTGTCTTCATCTTTATTGCCATATTCTTATTCACGACGTTTTGACAACAGTCCGAACAATGTAAATAATGTAAATACTCATCTCAGAAGTATAGACAGAGATATAGAACTGTACAAATAGATACAGCAATACAGACTGATAGAATAGTACATATAGATAAAGAGATGCATTATTTACGTTGTTCGGACTGTTGTCTTCATCTTTATTGCCATATTCTTATTCACGACGTTTTGACAACAGTCCGAACAATGTAAATAATGTAAATACTCATCTCAGAAGTATAGACAGAGATATAGAACTGTACAAATAGATACAGCAGTACAGACTGATAGAATAGTACATATAGATAAAGAGATGCATTATTTACATTGTTTGGACTGTTGTCTTCATCTTTATTGCCATATTCTTATTCACGACGTTTTGACAACAGTCCGAACAATGTAAATAATGTAAATACTACCTCATCTCAGAAGTATAGACAGAGATATAGAACTGTACAAATAGATACAGCAGTACAGACTGATAGAATAGTACATATAGATAAAGAGATGCATTATTTACGTTGTTCGGACTGTTGTCTTCATCTCTATTGCCATATTCTTATTCACGACGTTTTGACAACAGTCCGAACAATGTAAATAATGTAAATACTCATCTCAGAAGTATAGACAGAGATATAGAACTGTACAAATAGATACAGCAGTACAGACTGATAGAATAGTACATATAGATAGGTACATAAAACTGTACAGATTGAAACAGATCGATAAATAGAAGAAAAGAGAAATTGAAAATAGTGCAAAGATTTAAGATAAGTGCGACTAAATTAGACAGGAGTCGAGAGTAAGAGCAGAACAGAAAAGCGGGAAAATGTGTCCAGCGGCAGTAAACCAAAGAAAAGAAGTATTGAGACCCAGATTAAAGCAAGGATCCTTGTGGTAGTAGTACCAAGGAAGAAAAAAAAGGCAAGCGAGATGAGATTTCCTCTCAGTCTCTATACACCAACATCAGTGGCGCGGGTCCCCGGCCACCGCTGGCAAAGTATTCGCCTGGGGGTTTCCATTGCGCGTAAGATGAGAGAATTGGCCAACATAAAGCCTTTCTTCTACAAGAGGAAATGCCAGGAGAATGGGTGGGGTTAATATAAATGATTGCAGTGGATAAGGAAGAAGTGGCTGTGCCAAATGGAGATTAAGGGAGGAAAGTTTGAGCGAGTAAAATAAGAATTGGGAAGAAATAAAAAGGATAATGCTAAATCGAAAGTCTAGGGGATGAAAAGAATGTTGGAAACGACAAGATATTCATGCGAACGGGGTTCAGAAAGAGGCATTTGGAGTAGGAGAATAAGAGACCTAACTGTAGGTAAAAAGCGATAACCATGTGGAACAATTATGAAACGTTAAAATAAACATGAAATTAAAAAGAAGTGGAGAACAGATGATGTAAAGTCTACAAAGGCGTTAGTTGTTAAAAAGAAAGTTGCCAGAACCATTGTTAAGAGTAGTGGTTTCGATCCTCACTGGCTGTCCTTTAACAGAAAAATTGTGAGATGCAGAACAAATTTTATTATATAGCCATAATGTTATGAAGAATAAGCCATTTGTTGTATATATATATATATATATATATTGTCATCCGCAGAGAGATCTGTTTCGCTGCATCACAGCTCATCAGTACGGTTAGACTCCGATTGTTACATAACCCAAGCTCGAAACCCGACTAAATTGGCGTCAATCGGCGACTCTACCCCTGGGCCACGGGGCGTTCGGTGGAAGAAGGCAGTCTTTTAGCGCATATCATATTACGCGCCCAATAGCTAGAGTGGTCAAATTCATTTTTACTGAATGAGCGATGCGTACACGCTATAGTGGATACTGTTTTTGAAAGTCTACCTTTCTTCTAGAGTGCTCAATCAGGGTGTGAGAGCGTAAATATATATATACGTGAGAGCGTAAATATTGTAAATATTCAATATTTACGCTATCACACCCTTTTATACAATGCACATTGTACGAACCCTCATTTTCTTCGTATTTTGTTGGTAAGATAAAATTCCCCCGTGAGCAGCCTTTTTCCCTGAACTATTATTTTATGGAACCGATTCCCAAGTGGATGCTTTCTTCGATCAATCTTGGCCTATTGAAGCCTAAAGTTAACCGTTATCTTCCCCATATACTTTTAAACTGTGCCTCTTTCCTATTACTTTATAACCCTCTACTTCAAGTGGATCTTGGGCCTTGATTGTAAAAAGTATAAATTCGTAGCTCAATGTTTGTGCTGTCTCTGTTGCTAACGACCTTACATTCTGTTGTTACAATTGTTGGTCAGTCTTTTCTTCCCGCTTTCCTTTATTACCTTGTCTAGAAATTTCTGTCTGTGTCTGCCATGAACTCATCTGCGTATTTTATGCTGTTAAAACTGTGTCTACCGATAATCTGATAAATCTTTTGTTCTCTTATGGTGGTCTCACTGTAAAAGTTAAATAGATCCGGCGCGAAGAAGCGTCCTTGTGAACGTTACTTTCTGTTTTAGTTTTAATGCTGTTGCAAAACTGCTAGAAAATTAACCTAAAAAATGTAAACTACTAAAGAGAGGTCAGTTCTTATTGAGTTACAAACATATACAGCCTAGATTCAGATTCAAACGGACTTCATATTAACCAAAAGGCGCTAAACATGTCTTGATTGCTCAAAGCCTTCTCATGAACGAATTCGATTCTATAGTAAATTCGATTATAAGAGCTGCCTTATTAATGCAGCCTTGTGCCAAACTGGATCAGGCTGAGGAAACAACATTATAAAACGTGCAGAGATTGGCATGTTAACTTCGAAGAGTACGTCGCAGTTAAGACGAAAAATATAAAAAAAAATATCAAAGAAAATAAAACGAAGAAATTAAGGCATGAAAGTAAAAAAAACAAAAAACAATACCGACGTGAAACGACAAGAGAGGAACGAATGTGAAAAAAGAGATTAGACGATTGAAAAGATCTATTCTATCAGAACCATAACCGCTGTCGTCACCAACGCTGAGCATGGTGGAAGTAACAACGACGGTATAGTAACAAGTCTACCAGCACGACGCGTGCACATGACCAAACATCCACTTACGAAACCTATCCTACAGGTCTTCTCAAGTAGCAGGCCATACTTAGATGCACCGAATACTTCTTTAATTGTAATAAAGTCAACCTAATCGAGCCATGCATATATGAATCAAGGAATGGGTTAGACGGTGAAGAATATGGTAATACTCTTTTGATGAAAGCGGACAGCAACCAGAAAACGAGAGGTTGGCGGCGGTGCAAAAAGAAAGAATGGAACCTCATCCGGGGACGGTGAAGATGACGTCAAGAAAAGGAAGGACCGCTTTTTCTCTTTGTTCTTTTAAAGGTCTATTCGAAGAAGCGACCGGCCTCGAGAGGATTCTCCAAAATTCCTTTTGCTTGCTGCCGGTCCAGTCAAGCGTGCGAGGCGAAACGGCCGGTTCAGTGGTTCTAGGAGCTGCACAATGAACTCACTTCTGCGATGAGTGATGGCGAAAATCACGTCTCTGCCGTTCCCTGCCAATCAGGGCTTTCTTTACCCATGTCAGACACGCATATCTCTTACCTAGGATGAGAGAGAAGATGCAGAGACAAGAATATAAATTATGAAATGTATGCAAAAGTTTCCAACACAATCTGTTTTTTTTATCTGTTTATGCAGTGTTTAGTGTTTTAAAAAATCGCTTGGAGCTTTTGCGCACGTTTAATACAAAAAATAATACCTCCCAATAAAAACAGACATAATTTTAAAGGAGTTTGGTTAGCTGGTTGATTTGCTTTAGCGGCATATCAACGTGTCTGGGTTATTCAATACCGAAATCTAAATATTTTGAACGTATCATGCCTTCAACTGCTTTTATACATAATTTTATACTTGTAGGGTAAATGTATATTTTTTAGATATCTTGTTTAAAAGGGGCTTAAAATGACATTCTGAAAATGGCTATTTCCTTTTAAATTTTATCTGAATTTACATCTATATGTGTGTGTGTGTGTGTGTGTTTGTGTGTGTGTGTGTGTGTCTGTCTGTCTGTCTGTCTGTGTGTGTGTCTGTCTGTCTGTGTGTGTGTCTGTGTCTGTGTCTGTGTACATATATATAGAACGGCTCATGATTAAACATAATAGATATTCATTGTCTTTTATATTTAACAGTATATGTTTAGAATATATATATATATATATATATATATAAATACTTTAATCCAAGCGGAAAAAGCAGGAAGGTAAATTCCAAAACCCGATCCTAATTAATATTAAATATTAAATTTTAATATTAAAAAATGAAACAGGAGGAGAGCTCCATGTAATAAAAATTACAGAGCAAATATAAATTAAATTAAATTTTTTTAAAGATGTTGAATGTACATTTCGACATGAAATCCCCGAAGGGGATAACACATCACCTCAGCAACAAATGCTATCCCGAAACTGGAGATAATTTGAAGTAAATTATGTCTATTTTCTCTTTTCAACTCATAGATAGAATTGTAAAAATTAAAAAATAAAAAAATAAAAAATGGGTAAAATGGGTTCACAAAAAGGAGAAGAGGACAGTTAAGTAAACTGAACAGACGGCGTGTTAATTTGATATTAGGTTAAACAAAACGGAAAGGAGGTGGGAGGTAAAAGAGATAAAGGAAGGGAGGGGAAAAAAGAAGAGAAAGAAAGAAAAATTTTTTTTTCTTATTACAGACGTATACATTCAAATAAACCTAACTTCCTAAAAACGTTGAAGTAAAAAAGACCTTTTATTTAAAAAGGTATATTTAGGGGAAAAATTAATATTATTTTAATGGGAATAAAAAGATATGAGATTTAAAGTTTAAATTTTAAAATAGGTCATATAATTTAAACTAATTAAAAATACCGCTAGGTATAGATGAGCTAAAAAAATTCCCATATACAGATGATACATATATAGAAGGACCTTTTCAACTTGATCCCCAAAATTAAATTTCGAGGGGCTTCAAATGAATTCCAGGATTTATTAAAGTCGGACATTAGTACCTTAAAAAACTCTAAGGACCTGTGGATAAAATCTAACAAATTCAATAACATTTATAAATGTGATACTTCCAATTACCTAAATATCCTTAAAATAATATAACAAGTCATTACAAAAATAGACAGAAGAAACCAAATTTTATCGGAAATTAAATCAGATACGGCTAAATTTGCTAATGAATTAAATATTAGTGATAGAATTGGTAATGTTTCTACCAAAGAAGCTTACGTTTTATTTAAGGACCACAAACCAAACTTCCAAAATCAATTACAAACTAGACTGATTAATCCTACTAAAAGTGAATTAGGCATAATTTCTAGGGAAATTCTGAAAAACCTGATAGAGAAGTTACAATCAAATTTACAACCGAATCTTTGGAAAAGTTCTTTGGATACCATAAAATGGTTTGATAATATCAATAACAAATCTAAATCCACTTTCCTTAAATTTGATATTGTGGACTTCTATTCCTCTATATCTAAAGAACTTCTTGTAGATTGCTTAAACTTTGCTAGAAATTACGTTAATATTTCGGATAGGGACTATAAGGTTATACTAGGGGCTAGAAAATCCATTCTCACCTTTGATAATTCCACTTGGACGAAAGAGCCTAAAGATAGTTTTGATGTCCCTATGGGAGTGTATGATACTGCCCAGGTAGCAGATCTAATAGGTATATATATTTTAGATATTTTAAGTAGATTTTTAGATCCTAAACTAATAGGTCTATATCGGGATGATGGACTGATATGTAACCCCAATTCCAATGGGCCTTATACAAATAGAATACATAAAAAAATTATCAGAGCCCTAGGTTTTCTAGGTTTTAAGGTTGAGGTTACTTCCAATCTCAAAATTGTAAACTATCTAGATATCACCCATAACTTAAATGATGCATCCTACCAACGCTTTCTCAAAGAAAATAGTTCTCCCACCTATATTAATATTTTATCCAACCACCCCAAAAATATTATAAGACAAAACCCAAGATAGTAAATAATAGAGTTAACCAATTATCATCTAATATAAAACTTTCAACGCAAGTAAAGAATTTTACGATAAGGCCCTTCAGAAAAGCGGTTTCATTAACAAGTTAACGTATATTAAGCCTGCTATAGACCCAGAATCATCTAAAACTAAAAACACAAGAAAATGTAGAACAAGGAAGATAATTTGGTTTAACCCACCTTATTGTAAACTAACTAATATCAATATTGGTAAGTATTTTCTCAAATTAGTCGATAAACATTTTAATAATAATAATCCCTTAATATTTTTTTTTAATAAATACACTCTAAAAATCAGTTATTCTTGCACCTCAAATATAGACGATATTATAAATTCCCATAATAGACATATTTTAATGAACTTAAATAATACCTACTCCAAATCCGGAATTGTAGATAAATGCAATTATAACTCTGTGGATACCTGCCCAGTGGAGGACAAATGTAAATCCACCCAAGTAATTTATGAAGCCCATATTTCTCCATCTAACAATAAAGGCAATTACCGGACTTATATTGGCATGTTCGCGGGCCCTTTCAAACAGAGACTTTACAACCACAGGTACACGTTTTCGAATCCAAACCAAAGATTCCAGACGGCACTATCACGGAGACTCTGGAAAATGAAGGAGGAAGGGCTGGACCCTGTAATTAGCTGGAAACTAATAGGCTCAGCCTGTATTCCCAAAAATGTTCGTGATAGGTGCCGTCTATGTCTATTGGAGAAGATTCTGATTTTAAAGTACCCTTACCAGGGCTTACTCCTGAATTTTTGAAAAGAATTCATCAGTAAGTGCCGTCATAGGGCGGATTTTAGATTTTAAGTTTTAAACTCTAATTTTCAGTTTTTTATATGTATGTGTATGCGTGCATATGTGTATTTATATATATATATATATATATATATATATATAGGAAAGAATATTAATAAAAAGTTTTGAATTTAAAAATGTACTTTTTTTGGACAGTATTTGTTTATTTTTATTATTGTATTTTATATTTCAAACCGCCCTAGGTCCTTCATCAGAAACGAGTGATTTTTAAATTTGAATTAGAAACGTATTTCACAATAGCGTCTGAATATTTTTTTTGTGTTTACATCACATGGTGTGTTTGTTCACAACATGCGGCATGTCCGTAGAGAAAGTCTGTTTGTTTTAGATAAAGATTTCTTGGAATATCTGAAAAAAAATTTTTTGCTATTGAAATATTTGTAAAGATTCAACACACCTAAGTCCCTATTTAACCCTAGCTTGTGTGTATTTAATTTTAAAATCCAGTATTTTTCTTTCTTTCTGCGTGGGTATGTAGAACTGAAATTGGAGTCTATTAGTAAACATTTGCAATTTTCTAAAGTATGATCAGGTTGATTAAAATGGGCTGCAATTGGGGAGTATACTAGACAGTTCACAATACAAACCATCACATTATTTTAGATACATTGATGATATTTTCTTAATATGGACTCATGGATTAGAAAAATTAAAAAACTTCTTTACTTTATGCAACAACTTCCACAATACAATCAAATTTACCATGGATCACTCATACACATCCGTCCCTTTCTTAGACGTCATGGTAAAATTAAATAAACATACACTTTCCACCAGTCTATACAACAAACCCACAAACCAACATAAATTCCTACACTTTAACAGCTGTCATCCCCTCAAATTAAAAAATCTATCGTATACAGCTCATTTATTAGAATAAAACGCATATGCTCAGATCATCCAGATTTTCTAAACAACATTAACAACCTAACAAAACAGTTTCTAAAATGTAAATATCCTATAAAATAATAAAGGAAGCACTACATAAAACTATCCACATAGATCGTAGCACACTTCTCACATACAAAAAACGGAAAGATAGCAACCGAATTCCCATGGTGTTTAACCATAATCAATATTCCTACACACTTATCAAAAATTTAAAAAATGATTAAAGGAACCTCCAATCAAACAAAAACATCAAAGACATTTTCGATAAACCACCCATAAATGCAAAGAAACAAACACCCAACCTATCAACTATCCTCACTTCTAACAAATATTTAAATAATACAAACCTATCAGGGAATTTAAAATGTGGGAAGCCTCGCTGTTTAATTTGTAAACATTTAATAACAGACAAAACATTCTCTGTACCCAACACCAAAATAAAATTACACCCACCAAACCTTACTTGTGACAGCGAAAACATCATATGCTTTCTCTTCTGCTCAATTTGCCCCAACAGTGGATATATCGGCGAATCCGGTAATAGCTTTAGATTTCGCTATAATAATCACAAACTAAATATACGACAAAAAAATGTATACTCCCCAATTGCAGCCCATTTTAATCAACCTGATCATACTTTAGAAAATTGCAAATGTTTACTAATAGACTCCAATTTCAGTTCTACATACACACGCAGAAAGAAAGAAAAATACTGGATTTTAAAATTAAATACACACAAGCTAGGGTTAAATAGGGACTTAGGTGTGTTGAATCTTTACAAATATTTCAACAGCAAAAATTTTTTTTTCAGATATTCCAAGAAATCTTTATCTAAAACAAACAGGCTTTCTCTACGGACGTGCCGCATGTTGTGAACAAACACACCACGTGATGTAAATACAAAAAAAAATATTCGGACGCTATAGTGAAATACGTTTCAATTCAAATTTAAAAATCACTCGTTTCTGATGAAGGACCGAGGGCGGTCTGAAATATAAAATACAATAATAAAAATAAACAAATACTGTCCAAAAAAAGTACATTTTTAAATTCAAAACTTTTTTTATTAATATTCTTTCCTATACATATTAAGACAGTATACGTGGATCACCACTATGTCATATATATATATATATATATATATATATATATATATATATATATATATATATTTAGCAATTTAACCGCTCTACCTATATTTCCCTTTTCCTTCATAATATTTATAAATTCATTACTTTATATATATATACATGTGTATGTGTGTGCGTATGTAGATATGTATATATGTGTGCATGTATGTGTAGGTGTGTATGTGTGTGTGTGGGGGTGTGTGGATGTGTGTGCGTGCATATATATATGTGTGTTTGCATAAATGTATGGGTATGTATGTGTATGTATTTGTCTGTGTGTATATGTGTACTTAAGTATATATAGGTGTATATGTATATGTGTATGTGTGTATATGTATATGTATATATATGTGTGTGTGTGTGTATGTATACATATATATATATATGTGTGTATATATATATATATATATATGTGTGTGTGTGTGTGTGTATGTGTGTGCGTGTGGGTGTGTGTATGGATATGTATACATCTATATGTACATGTGTATATATATGTATATTTTGTATGTGTATATGTGTGTGTATGTATCTATGTATATGTATATATATATGTATATATATATGTGTGTGTGTATATGTATACATGTGTATATGTATATATATATGTGTGTGTGTATATATATATATATATATATATATATATGTATAATTTGTATATGAGAATTTTTTTTGGCTCATCTATACCTAGCGGTATCTTTAATTAGTTTGAATTATATGACCTATTTTAAAATTTAAACTTTAAATCTCATATCTTTTTTTTTTTAAATAATATTAATTTTTCCCCTAAATATACCTTTTTAAATAAAAGGTCTTTTTTCTAATACTTCAACGTTTTTAGGAAGTTAGGTTTATTTGAATGTATCGAGCGTCTGTAATAAGAAAAAAAAAATTCTTTCTTTCTCTTCTTTTTCCCCTCCCTTCCTTTATCTCTTTTACCTCCCACCTCCTTTCCGTTTTGTTTAACCTAATATCAATTCAACACGCCGTCTGTTCAATTTACTTTACTGTCCTCTTCCCCTTTTTGTGAACCCAGACGATACCATTTTACCCCCTTTTTTTATTTTTATTTTTTATTTTTTTACAATTCTATCTATGAGTTGAAAAGAGAAAATAGACATAATTTACTTCAAATTATCTCCAGTTTCGGGATGGCAATTGTTTCTGAGGTGATGTGTTATCCCCTTCGGGGATTTCATGTCGAAATGTGCATTCAACATCTTTGAAAAAATTTAATTTATTGATTGATTGTTTAATACTTTGTTTTTGGTTTTAATTTGGTTAGACCAGTGCACATTTTTATTAAAATTAATACAATTATATGTTAGAACTTTTGAATATTTTCCATTTGTAAACGAGTTATTACGCGACCTAGGTTTCTACCATGGATGGTGTCTTCAGGCGATTATAATGGTATCTCCTTCCAGGCAGCGTGTATTTGTTCCCAAAGTGTGTCTTGCGAAGTAACATCAGATTTATCAATTCGAGAGGCGGGAATTAGAAAAAAAGTAAGACATATCCAAGGAAAATAGAATAATGAGTCGTTTCAAAATAACTTGTTTAATCGAAAATAGGAAAACTTAAATATATCTTCTTTTTAATACACTTCTTTTACACCTACTTTTAGATAATCAATATTTATTAGCAATTTACTTGGCTTTTCACCCTGTATTTGAATTTCAGTGAGGTTTTTAGGAAAATCACCTCTGTCCCAATACTTTTGCACACTACCGGTAGTGTGCAAAAGTGTTAGGACAGGGGTGATTTTAAAATTTATTTTAATGCTTCTTAAAAATTAAAATAGTTCTTGTCCTAATACTTTTGAACAGTACTGTACATATGTATACATACATACAGACATACATACAGACATACATATATATATATCTTAGAATTAGTAGAAATTAATATATTGGCAGTTCGCCGTTTGCAGTTATTTACTGTGAGAAATATATTCACATAGCTTAGCGCTTAAGCAGTGAAAGGAAATTATCAAACATAACAAGACATACCTGGTATAGAAAAAACAATTTATTTGTCTTGCAAAAATATGCTGAATTTTGCTGCTACAGTGTAGCTTGGTATAGTCTCTTTCCTCTGCTTAGCTTGGTATAGTATCCTCCGTCTAGGAGTGGGATGAAAAAGACACAAGAAACTGTGATCCGCGACGTACAGGAACTTTCTTCTGGGTCAGCTTCTTTCACAGTTTCTTATCTTGGTATAAGATGATAGTGCTTAGAGAATTTTTCTCTAGGAAGGCAAGGCTTTGCCCATAGGGTATCCTTTTTAAGGTAAGAAGGGTAACAAGAGATTTTCTCTGTTACAAAGTTATGGCATTAGCCTAAAAGATGACAAAGAATTGGTAAGATGGTCTCGATATAGCGAGACAAGTGGGCGCCAATTTAGGCCCTGCTGCAACAAAAATCCGGAGCGGCACAAATACGTCCGATACTGTTCGTGCTAGCTGAAAAAAGGAGTGAACAAAACCATCGTGTAAAAAAAACATAAAACCTCTGGTAAAGCCCGCCTAAAGTTCAAAACGAGGTTCGGGTTAAATCAGCCAATCAGGAGACCCGTTACATCTGTAAATTTCCGACACTACTTTATCAAGAGTTCTTAGTAGAGCATCATATATATTAATATTTTTATGATAAGTTTATAAAAAAGGATAGTTTACTGTTACACAAGAGACGTTGTGTTTTGGTATTATATTATTATATCATAAGGTAACCGAAAATAACCGAAGCACAACAGTAAACTGTCTATATTAAAACTTATAATAAAAGTATTAACATATCTATATCTATAAAAGTGACGAGAGTGGACGTTGTGTAAGTATTTGTTTGTTTGATAGATTCGACTTGGCGTCTGCATTTTGTGGTCTAGCTCAACGGGAGTTGTGCTCAGAAGTCGATCCAAAAAAAAAAGAAAAAGAAAAAGAGGAACAGAATGCAAATGAGTAAAAGATTGGAAAAGAGAAAGCCGGAAACCACATCCTAAACAGGAAAGAAGGGATGAGCCTCTTCACCCGTTCAATAGACGTGGGTTGGGTGTGAACTGGGCGATAGTTTGTTAATATCTTGAATTTCTGTTTTGTAAATAATTCCTTCAATGTCAAGCGAACATTTGCTTTTGTCGCTGCAGTTATATTTTTCAGTAACGATACGCGCTTTTTTAAAAATTCTTGGCGATTTGAAACCAAAAGAATGTGATCGGCTGATCTTCCGAATTATTATATATATATATATATATATATATATATATATATATATATATATATATAATAGTTACTTCAGAGTAAAATGTCTTTTTTGTGGAGGAATTGATTTGTGCTTGGTTAATTAAATATTGTATAAATGCTATTTTGATGTAGTTAAGGCATTCACTCTTATGGTATTGTATTTTTTATAATTTATTATTAATTTTAATCTTTTATTTGGATCCTAATAAAAAAATTTAAAAAGTGATCGTAAAAAAGGTTTCGGTTCGAAATTCATAGCACCTGAAGAAGGCCGGATTGTACAACGGCCGAAACGTCGTACAAATAGTCCGAATAATGTAAATAGTGTAAATTCAGAGACAGTGTGTTAATTGAGGTTTGACTTCCTTCATTTCCAAAGCAGAAAGTTTGCTATGAATAATATCGCATGCTAACAGCGAACAACAAAACCGATTAAAACTTAAACTCCAAAACCATCCGAATCTCATTCAAAACATCACCAAATACTAACTCTCTAACAATGAAACTGAGTCTTTATGTCTCGGCCAAAAATTTGCCACAGGACTTTGAAATATATTATACATAACAATTCTACTTCTTTAAGATATATATATATATATATATATATATATATATATATATATATATACTAGCAGTATAGTCCGGCGTTGCTCGGGTGTAATGAAAGCTTTAAAACTAAACCAGGATCTTGGAGCTCAGACTCTGCCTAAAGAATATTTGTGTGAAGTTTGGTGAGAATAGGATAAAAATTGTGGATATGTATAAAGGACACACAGACAGATAAACAGACAGACACACAAACATCTTGCCTTTTATATATATATATATATATATATATATAATATCGATTTTCTGCACTATTGTAAGAACTGCAACCTTGAAACTTCTGAATATCGTTTCTTATGTCTTTGTCTATGAGTGTATTAAATTTGATTAAAATCGGACCACTCTTTCTATAACCCGATTTTTTCGATTATCGATTTTTGATACTTATTGGGAGTAACTCGACACAAAACCTAGCTAAGACCACTCGCAGACGCTTATAGTACAACTGTAAATTTCCAAGAAAATCGGTTCAGCCGTTTCGGAGTTTATAGGTAACAGATACACACACACAGACAAAGTTTCATTTATAAATATTTTGTGCATGCTTCTATAGAATTTTGTGCATGTTTATATATATTATTGTATGTATTATTGTGTGTATAAGGGGGCACCTAAGTATAAGTGTATTTCATATACAAGAATGGACCTAATTATATATACCCATACTCAACGCTAAATCGTACACCGCGTGATGCTTGAATACATTATTTCGCTACAGTTTTGAACGGAAATATGTTTTGTTTTGTCATTCACACACTACCGTTGCCAACATATAATCACACTTAATTCGTCAGCAGTTTCAATACGCTTGACAGATGCATTATTTTCGAATACACACACTTTCATTTAAAGTATGTATCCATTGCTCTGTTGCACGTGACACGTCTGACCAATGAAGCCAAACCTCAATCAACATACTGTCACTGTAGACATTTTTCAAAATTAAGAAAAAATAATTCTTAAATCGTTTTTAAAAAATCTCTGACGAAGCTTGTAAATGTGAAGCATGTTAGACTAAAGACATTTTTACCTACCAGTTCTTTACTTATTGTATTCATTCATTCATTCATTCATATATATATATATATATATATATATATATTCTCGCTCATGGAGAAAGAGAAAATAGGAAAGCAGCGTTGTATCAGTTCATTCGATTTACTATTAATTATTAAATTTTATGACCAGTTATGAAAGCCCCTGCCACGTGTTTGCTCTTTAACAGTGCCTTATTATTTTAATTTGTTGCAATAATTGCTCAGAGATTGTGGAGTTTTTTCCTATGTCTTATTGTAAGGTACTCAATAGTTGGTACATCAATGTATATGCTGCCCTCATTTTAGACAACATATCAATATAAATATTTTGTCGTTATTTTTGACCGCATGTGTCTACTCGTAATAAGATTAAACTTTCAAAAGCTTTTCCATCTTTAGTTTTCATTGATTTAATATTAATAGCGCTTCATTTTTGCCATCTTTCAAGGTGTTAATGTAGCCATTCATACTTACTGCTAAATTTGTACCTGAATGGCACGAGGAATATTCTATCGAAGATAGCCACCGCAGTCCCCAAATTTTAGAACACATTATAGGAATTTCAAAATAAGGGAGAAGTTAGTGAAGCCATTCATTCGGCTCAGAATCTAAGTTGTATACATTCGGACATTATTTGGAACCTTTCCTTTAGCAACTTTTTCGTTCTGGAAATGATACTATAGCCAATATCTCTTCTTGACATAACCTGCAAACATCGCCATTGTTGCGAGGTCAGACCTTTTTTTAATATACTCCATGTTACATAAATATCTGCGCCATTTTTTTTTTAATTTCATTGAACATTTATGGTTCATTTTAGAAAAAAAAATAAAACAAGTGAGGAGTCGATATCCTTCACTATCATCATTGAGAGAATTGTTTTTGTGACAGTTTTAGCTGAAGAAGGGATAAAAATTCCTCTGGAAACAATTCAGAATTTGTACGAGTAGATCTCAAGCAGGATTCAAACTGTAATTTTTGCCAAAGACAGTTCTACCACATATTGAAATAAAAATAAAATTAAAATTTCAAGATGTTTCTATTGTTTTGTCCACCACCACCTTACCATCCCAAAATACCTAGAAGATTTACTATGATACTCTGCTGACGGCAAAATCAAAACGAAAACTAGAAGAAAGGACTAACGAAGACAAAATTTACGAGTGTCATCAAGAAAGATACCCAAGAGTGTGAGCCTCGAATTAGAGACATTAGAGTCAAGCAGGTACAGAAGTTAACCCATCCATAAAAGAATTAGCACTATTATTGGTCCTGATCTGGCCTCTCGGTTACAGTGAATTTCCCACCGCTGTAAAGTTACTTCTGTGTGCCTTTCCCATAATGTAACCGTAAGTTCTATGCTATGAATTTTTTTCTCGCACTTGTCGCTTGTGGAACTCTCTTTCGGTACTAAACTTTACTGTCAACTTTAAACTTAAAATTTAAATTTTAATCGCTTTCTGTTTTCCTCCTGATTACTCAAATTCATTTTTTTTTTATCTGGCTTTTTAGTAATGTTTCTGTTTTCTAATTCTACCACACTCTGTAATCCATTTTGCGTTAGTGGCTGTATTGTCTTGCTTGGGTTGAACTCATTTAAAAAAAACAAAATCCAGTTAAAGTGAGAACAGAAGGCGGAAAAATGCCATTTAAACCAAAAAGCAAATTGGAATCGACCAAAATTCCCTTGAGAAAATAAGCAAAGTCATGACATATACGAAATAGGCGTTAGAAACAGAAGAAAACCCCTAAACTAGTATATGTCCTCCTTTAGAGTAGTGAATTTTGGACAGTTTTGTCGCAGATGACAAAAAACTTGAAGCAACACAGACGTTATTCTACAGTAAAATGCTGAGAACAGTATTTTTTTTTATTTTAATAGTATTTTTTTTTTATAATCATATCGCCCCAAGCAAGGCATTCTAATGCCACTGTTTTACAGGGGGTTACATGGGAGGAAAGTTATGAGAAATAGTGATAGGTTATAGGGGGTGTCAGGAAGTGGGTAAGAGAAGGATGACTGTGGCCATAAAATAAGAGATCTGTTTATATATTGATTGTAATGTAGAATTGATCCCCCACTTTTTATCCACATTATCATAGTATAGAAATGCTTTTAATAAGCATATCGTCCCAAGCAAGGCATTTTACTGCCACTGTTTTACAGGGGGTTACATAGGAGGAAACTTATGGGAAATAGTGCGAGGTTATAGGGGGTGTCAGGAAGTGGGTAAGAGAAGGATGACTGTGGCCATAAAATAAGAGATATGTTTATATATTGATTAGAAGGACTGATCTCAATTTTTTAACCACATTATCACAGTATAGAAATGCTTTAACAAGCACATTGTCCCAAGCAAGGTATTTTACTGCCACTGTTTTGTGGTTATAGAGAGGAAAGCAGGGAAACAGTGACAGGTTATAGGGGTGGCCAGGAAGTGGTAAGAGAAGGATGACTGTATGTAAAATAAGAGATCTGTTTACATATTGATTGCATGCAGAATTGATCTCACTTTTAACCACACATTATCAATAGTATAGAAATGCTTTAATAAGCACGTCTCATGCAAGGCATTTTTACTGCCACTGTTTTACAGGGGGTTATATAGGAGAAAGTTATGGGAAACAGTGACAGGTTATAGGTGTTGTAGGTGGTGGGTGAGAAGTATGACTGTGGCTATAAAATAAGAGATCTGTTTATATATTGATTGTAATGTAGAATTGATCTCACTTTTTAACCACATTATCATAGTATAGAATGTGCTTAACAAGCATATCGTCCCAAGCAATACATTTTACTGCCACTGTTTTATGGTGGGTTACATAGGAGGAAAGTTATGGGAAACAGTGACAGGTTATAGGGGGTGTCAGAAGTGGTAAGAGTATTGGATGATTGTGGCCATAAACAAGAGATCTGTTTACATATTGATCAATGTAGAATTGATCTCACTTTTTAACCACATTATCATAGTATAGAAATGCTTTTCATTAAGCACATTGCCCCAAGCAAGGTATTTACTGCCACTGTTTTACAGGGGGTTACACAGGAGGAAAGTTATGGGAAATAGGACAGGTTATAGGGTGTCATAAAGTGGTAAGAGAAGGATGACTGTGGCCATAAATAAGAGATCTGTTTACATATTGATTGTATTGTAGAATTGATCCCCCACTTTTTAACCACATTATCATAGTATAGAAACGTTTTTAACAAGCATATCGTCCCTATGGCAGTATTTTACTGCCACTGTTTTACAGGGTTACATAGGAGGAAAGTTATGTATAGTGACAGGTTATAAAAGGAAGGAAGAGAAGGATGACCGGCTATAAAATAAAATCAAGTTTATATTGATTAAATGTAGAATTGATTCCACTTTTATCCACATTATCATAGTACAGAATGTTTTAATAAGCATACTGTCTCAAGCAAGGTATTTTATCGTCACTGTTTTTTAGCAAAGGAAAATAGTAGAAAGTATGGGAAATAGTGACAGGTTACAGGGTGTCAGGAAGGGTAAGAGAAGGATGACTGCCATAAAATGTTGAGATCTGTTTAGTATATTGATTGTAGTCAGTAGAATTGATCCCCCACTTTTAACCACATTATCATAGTACAGAAATGCTTTTTAATAAATATACATTGCCCCAAGCAAGGCATTTTACTGCCACTGTTTTATGAATATAGTAGAGGAAAGCAGGGGAAACAGTGACAGGTTATAGTGCCAGGGAAGGGTAAGAGAAGGATGACTGTGGCCATAAAACAAGAGATCTGTTTATATATTGATTGTAATGTAATTGATCCCCCACTTTTTATCCACATTATCATAGGTAGAAATGTTTTTGCCAAGCATATCGCCCCAAGCAAGGCATTTTACTGCCACTGTTTTACAGGGGGTTACATAGGAGGAAAACAGGAAATATTGACAGGTTATAGGGGGTGTCAGGAAGTGGGTAAGAGAAGGATGACTGTGGCCATAAAATAAGAGATCTGTTTATATATTGATTGTAATGTAGAATTGATCCCCCACTTTTTATCCACATTATCATAGTATAGAAATGCTTTTAATAAGCATATCGCCCCAAGCAAGGCATTTTACTGCCACTGTTTTACAGGGGGTTACATAGGAGGAAAGTTATGGGAAATAGTGCGAGGTTATAGGGGGTGTCAGGAAGTGGGTAAGAGAAGGATGAGAATACTGATGAGAGTGGAGCTGACGGAGAAAGAAGCATAAGAGAGAGGTTGCCGGTTGGTGAGATAGGAGATGACTATTGACTTTACATTTAAATTATTAGAGATTGTACCTGTCAGGGAAGCAAGTAAATGGAAGGGAATTCCAGAGGCGGGAAGTGCGAGTAAAGAAGCTGCTGGTGTAGAATTTGTGTTTACAATTTATTGGTTTCAGAGTTAAAGGGTGGGACCTAGTTGCTAATCTTGTTGCTCGAGTAAATTCATATATAGAAACCCTGAAAGTATTTGTAGAAGAGACAAAAGGAAGCTACATTGCGCCATTGTATCCAGTTAAAGTGAGAACAGAAGGCGGAAAAATGTAACCCCCTGCAAAACAGTGGCAGTAAAATGCCTTGCTTGGGATGATATGATTATTTTAAAAAAAGCTATACTATTATAATGTGGTTATAAAGTGGGGAATCAATTCTACATTACAATCAACATATAAACTGATCCCTCACATTGTGGCCACAGCCATCCTTCTCTTACTCACTTAATGATATCTCCTATAACCTGTCACACTTTCTCATAATTTTCCTCCTGTGTAACCCCCTGCAAAACAGTGGCAGTAAAATGCCTTGCTTGGAAAGTTATGATTATTTTAAAAAAAGCTATACTATTATAATGTGGTTATAAAGTGGGGAATCAATTCTACATTATAATCAACATATAAACTGATCCCTTACATTGTGGCCACAGCCATCCTTCTCTTACTCACTTAATGATATCTCCTATAACCTGTCACACTTTCTCATAATTTCCCTCCTGTGTAACCCCCTGCAAAACAGTGGCAGTAAAATGCCTTGCTTGGGGTGATATGATTATAAAAATAAAAAAAAATCTTCCTATAGCTTTCTGTACTTTCGCCTGAATACTTTATATTTGTTTCTTACGGAATCGTTAGATCGAGATTCAAACTACTTGATTATGATCATCGTTATTATCGAATGCATATCAAGCGTTTTGTAGCCAGGTATGGAAAACATCTTTAACTCCAGTTCTTTTACAATATTGAGCATTTGATATTTGTACGTTATCGTTACTTCCACTTGGATATAATGATTTCTGGGTTGATACAACAGTTCCAATTTTTGAAGAGTATTTTCTCTTTGTGCATGAATTACTTTACAGCAATGAAATGATAACTCAAGGCATTTAGACTCCACTTTCCGAACCAAATGAATTGTGTTCTTTTGTAGTTGATTTCTTAACTGTTTTCTATTCTAAAGGCAATATTATTATGTAGACAAACAACATTCTGTCACTTATGTTTCTTCTTCGTGGTTTTTAATAATAATAGTAATAATAGTACCTTGACCATCCACGTCGTAACCATTTCTACTGTAAGCGGTATTCACACTCTTCTTGGTATTGAGCTGACTGAATTAATGGTAAGAAATGTTTCTTTTTTTTTTCTCCGTTTTCTTCTTTGGCCTTTTCTTTAGACTTTGTTTTATCCACCTCTACTTTATCAGTCATTGTCCTTCTTTCTACATGAATTTTATATTTAAGTTCTTTCCCCCCCCCCAATCTGTTTCATCTTTCGAACTTCCTTTTTTATTCCTTCCCATAGTTCTTTCTACTTCCTTCTCTCTATTCGTTGAGCCTGTCTCGCCAAACAGAAGCCTGTTACTCAATTATAACGCTTCACATCACAGTGTTGGCGCGCCGACCATTATGCCGCTGCGGAGTGATACGGAACACGACCGATGTTGGATCGCTCATGCGAACAGGCGCGGAATGATACGTATCCTTTGAGGCGTGAAGACAGCGAGTGTGGCGGCCAGACCAATGGAAAGCCAGCGACAGTGTCACGTGTCACTACTTTCTCTACGAAAGAAAAAAAATGAGAGGGAATCAAAAAGAAAAAAAAAGAAGTGACTCTAACTGCTGATGTTAGTTGAGTGTGTTGCTTGGTGTCCCGCCGGAGTTGTTGCCTTAGTAAATGTGTTTTATTTAATTAATTCTTCGTTTTAATTTTCCCGGGGAATCCATTGCGACTGCAAGCTGGGCGCGTGACAGACGGCATGACAGATAGATTGGCTGTGTAAGTGACAACGACACTTTTAAGAAAATTTGATGGACTTCGACATCGGATGATAGTAGCCAAAAATAAAAAAAAAAAGAAAACGAAAAAGGAATGATAATATCTGTGGCATCAGACGAGTGTTAAAATAAATAAAGAAAATTAAAAATAATAAAACAGCCTTATAATGAAAAGAAACATAACTTTAAGTAGAAAAAAAATATAAATTATTATGTTAGAAGAAGAACTATAGCAATATCAAGAAAAATTTTTAAAAAAATCAGTTTAGAGAAAATTAAAATTCATAATCACAATAATTAAGGTAATGATCATAATGTAAAAAGCATTAATTGTAATTATTAGGATTATTCTGAGATTAAGTCCTCCAGTATTTTCCTCCAGTATTTTCCTCCAGTATTTTCAAGGAAAATACAGAAAAACTGGATTTTTTTTTCGATCTGAACCACACAAAAGACAGAAAACATTTCCACACTGAATGTTTTTTTGTCATTAATTCCTAAGGATGTTATCAAATTCTTTCTTTGGTAGGAAACAAGCTTTTACTTTTCGTATTAAATTTCAACGAGTAGAAGACTCGACAGCACTTCATGCTAGAATATTATATTCAAAATTCTGATGGAAAGAAGAGGGGCGGTTTGCGAATAGAAAAGAAGCTAATTCCAAGAGAATATTATTTAGATGCAGAGGAAAGTCGACACTTGGGTTAAAATGGTTAAGATTGAAGCGTTCATGGAAGCACTTCCACGGGAGTTTATTCCCCAAGGTGTCAGTTTTTGCGGAAAAGCTCTCTAAATAGTAAGTTCTACTTACGTATGGAAAAACGAAGACAATCAGCGCGGTTCGTCTCTGTGGAAGTAGTAACGCCTGTCCTCGTCTATTTTCTTTTTCAGCATATCACTCTCAATGGGTTATTTAATGCCGACAATTTTTTTTTTACAATAGATTCGTATGAAAAGAAAAAATCAGTTTGACGATCATGTTTTATTGACGTAGTTTTGTAAAAAGGGTCTTTTCGAGTGTCAGGTGTATTGCTGGTATTTCTCTCTCTCTCCCTCTCCCTCTCGCTCTCTTTGTATATATATATATTATATATATATATATATATATATATATTATAAAATATAATTTATAATTAATATATATATCTATATATATATATATATATTAATTATAAATTATATTTTATATATAATACATATATTTTATAAATATTTTTATAAATATCCGTTACAAAGGTACATTTGTTTCGACATTGAAAGGTGAATGTCTCTTCAGACGGAATGTCTTCATATATATATATATATATATTCCGTCTGAAGAGACATTCACCTTTCAATGTCGAAACAAATGTACCTTTGTAACGGATATTTATAAAAAATTATGTACATATTTATAAAAAATGATGTACATGTTCTAAAATATAATTTATATTTAATATTCAAATCTCTATATATTATATATCGAACACTGTTTTAAATTAATGTTTTGAACGTTTGAATGTTGTAAATATTCTTTCTCCGTTCTACATACAATCGGATATATATATGTATATACAAAGAGAGAGTGAGAGAAAGAGATATATATATATATATAGAGAGAGAGATAGATAGATAGAGAGAGAGAGAGAGAAAGAAAGAAAGAAAGCCTTAATGAGTCTGGTGATAAGTATTCCATTGAAATATTCCATGAAATTCAACTGACAGCCTCTTTCTAATTCTCATATTTCCCAAATGTTCAAGTAAGTTTTTGTACAACCATATCATAATTAATGTCAAATTTATGACATTTATTTAAGCGTAAATTCTATTTAGAGGATTTTCAGTCAAGTGTTTTCGAAAGTCAGATGTATTGCTGGTATATATACACTACCTGCCATAATTATTAGGCCACCCCAGTGTTTTAAAAAAGTGATGTATTTTATAACATTTTTAGTATTTATTGCCAAGTGAATAATTGTAAATGAAAATAAAATGGTTCTTTGTTAATGCTGCACAATAACACGTGCATCAAATGAATTTATAAGTATTTAATAATCACCTATATTGCAGTTTCATTAATGAAAGAATGAAGAAAATTTGGGGTGATTAGAACGACTTTATCTTTGCTTCCTTGTCTTGTAAAATTTTGCAAAGTCAGTAAGTGCAATACGTGATACATGCTTGGGTGATCATGTCTCTTTCAAGATTGACTAAGCAGAAGATTTTCCTGCAATAAGCTGCCGTTTCTTACTGCGTTAGACTGGGTGACAACCAAAACCATAGACCCAATCTGTGCTGCTTGAGAGAGGAAAAAGAAATGGATTAATACCTTTCCTAATGTATTAATCCATCTCACGTAAATGAATGCAACGAATATTTTTTGGAAATGTATTGCTGGTAATCCCCCCGACACACCAAAAATGTATTGCTGATCATTTTTTTTCTTTTCCAAAATTTATTGCTGGTAATATTTTCAATAGAACAATTACCATAAAGGTGTTTATATAAAAGGCACAAAGAAGCTACATTACGGCGGCGGAAATATGACTGACGACAAGATGCCTGGTCAGAACCGATTACATTGGAGATATTTCTTTAGATTTTATCAAGAATTTGTAAATATGTAGCAGAAGGACCAAACCAAATGTAACAGCAGTATTTAAAGCAAAGACAAATCAGTCAAGTGCCATACGTGATACACGGTTGGGCGATCTTGTCTCGAAAGAGACATGACTGACTGGGCAGAAGATTATCCCGCAGTAGGTTGCCATTGCTTTCTGCGGTAGACTGGTTGCCGACCAAGGCTATAGAACCCAATCAGTCCTGCTATTTAACCCATAACTGGAAGGAAGAGACGGATTAATACCTTTCCCAAGGGTATTTGCGCGTAAGTGAATACAATGGACTCAACTGGAATTCGTTCCGAGCCGATATCCACTGTACCACAACGCACATCCCAAAGACAAATGGTTGACTTATAAAAGTGGTAAGAAAAATTCTCAGGTACGACACAGAATACCACCATTCTTAGCACTTTTTTTGGACTGATTCTTTTATTAATTTTTAATCATTCTTGCTTTTCAGAATTTGTTAATACTCTGTTAAGCTTCTGGAAGACATATTTCCCTATTCGAATGTGTCTCTGACGTTCTGAAATTAATAGCGTGAGCAAACAGCTTTGTGAAAGTAAACCCACCCATGTTACCTGTTTTTTATGTACGATGTCCCTTTAACGCATATGTGATAATTGCTCTCCACAACTTCCTTTCCTTTGTAAATCTAAGCAAAGATTGTTCTGGTGATATCTCTTCTAGTTTCTGTTCTGCTTCCCCTTCACACAAGATTGTTAAAATACTCACATTTTCTCTGTGTCCTCTTGATTTTAATATGTCTTGTGTGAATCAAAACCTTCTTCTCCATGAGGTATTCCAGAAATTTGAAATGTCAATTTCTGATGGTATGTACAAATGTCATTTTATTTCAGTTTTCTTTAATACTTCCTTGTTGCGCTCAGTCCGTTGTATTCTCAGCACACCAAATATGAAAGTTGCGATGAGATATCAAGAAATTCAGTGATTTACACTCAAATATGGACAGATGAGATGTGGCTTTTTATTCCTGCTTGGGTCTTAAACTGAATTGTGCAAATGTGGAAACGTTGGGTACCACTTGCAGTAGGCGTTACAGTAATATTATGGCAAAACGTTTCATAACGTTTTACTCCACTAACTAAAGCTGAGATTTTCAAAGACGCTCAAAGGAGAAATGGTGTATGGCGTGTTGATGATGACATCTCTCTTTATTTGGCTCCTTTGATAAAGATTTAGGCATTTCTTGCTTAGACAGACGAGACAGTGTTCATTATGCGTCAGATCAAACTGTGTGAACAGTCTCAGAGAGATTAAATCAATCACAGTGTTCATAGACATCTACCTCTCTCACGGTGTGTTCATAGCCATCTACCTCTCTCACGGTCTGTTCGTAGCCATCTACCTCTCTCACTGTGTGTTCGTAGCCATCTACCTCTCTCACGGTCTGTTCGTAGCCATCTACCGCTCTCACTGTGTGTTCGTAGCCATCTACCTCACTCACGGTGTCTCGTAGCCATCTGGTTCTTTCACGGTGTGTTCGTAGCCATCTATTTCTCTCACGGTGTGTTCGTAGCCATCTGGTTCTTTCACGGTGTGTTCGTCGCCATCTACCTAACTCATGGTGTGTTCGTAACCATCTACCTCTCTCACAGTGTGTTCGTAGCCATCTACCTCTCTCACGGTGTGTTCGTAACCATCAACCTCTCTCACAGTGTGTTCGTAGCCATTTACCTCTCTCACAGTGTGTTCGTAGCCATCTACCTAACTCATGGTGTGTTCGTAACCATCTACCTCTCTCACAGTGTGTTCGTAGCCATCTACCTCTCTCACAGTGTGTTTGTAGCCATATGCCTCTCTCACGGTGTGTTCGTAGCCATCTACGTCTCTCACGGTGTGTTCGTAGCCATCTGCCTCTCTCACGGTGTGTTCGTAACCATCTACCTCCTTCACGGTGTGTTTATAGCCATCTACCTAACTCATGGTGTGTTCGTAACCATCTACCTCTCTCACAGTGTGTTCATAGCCTTCTACCTCTCTCACGGTGGGTTCGTAGCCATCTACCTCTCTCACAGTGTGTTCGTAGCCATCTACCTCTCTCACAGTGTGTTCGTAGCAATCTGGCTCTTTCACAGTGTGTTCGTAGCCATCTACTTCTATCACGGTGTGTTCGTAGCCATCTACCTAACTCACGGTATGTTCGTAGCCATCTCACAGTGTGTTCACATCTACTTATCAGTCTCATTGTCTGTTCGGAGGACGAAATAGAATCTTTCTATTCAATACTGGAAAGTGCCAAAGCTCAGTGCAAAAGCCAAGAAATTAGGATTATAATGAGGGACTTAAATGCCAAGGTAGGTAAAGATAGAGAAGGGGACACGAACAGCAACTTCGAACTAGGAGATCGCAACGAACGAGGAGAAAAATGGATCCAATGGTGCTCAGCCAATGACCAGGTTATTACTAACACCTGGTTCCAAGAACACCCACGACGTTTATGGACATGGAGAAGCCCAGGAGGCGACGCGAAGAACCAAATAGACTATATAACTATAAACAAGAGATTCAAGAACGCAGTGGACCAATGCAAAACATACCCAGGTGCCGACTGCGGAAGTGACCACGTCCCAGTCATCTGCAAACTAAAAGTGAAACCCCGAAGACTGAAGAAGCCCAGCACATCACCAAGGCTGCAATACGACACACTAGAGGACGACCTCACTCTGCAGAAAGAATACAATAACAGCGTGAGAAAGAAATATGAAGAACAAATTGGAAAAGGATACTCAAAATGGGATTCACTAAAAGAAGCGACAGTGACATCAGCGAACAACATAGCCCCAAAGGAAATCAGACGCAGAAGAAAAAACGAGTGGATGACCGAAGAGATCCTCCACATGATGCAAAGGAGACAAAAAATAACGCCAAGACACGGAGCAGAGTACAAGAACCTTCACAGGGAGATAAGGAACAAATGCAGACAAGCCAAAGAGGAATGGCTCAACAACAAATGCGCAGAAGTAGAGAGACTGAGCAGGACCAACAAAACAGAGATGCATAAAGAGATAAGAGAACTGACAGAACAAAAAACTTGCTCCTCAACAGGATGCATAAAATCCAAGGAAGGAACAATCATATTAGAGAAAGAGGAAATACTCCAGCGATGGGAAGAATATATAAAGGATCTCTTTTGCGACAAGAGAGAACAACCGAGAATACACAAGGAGATGGATGGACCGGAAATACTAAATTCTGAAGTGGAAGCTGCAATGGCCAAAATGAACAGAAACAAAGCACCTGGCCCAGACGACACAAAGAATTGATGGAGATGCTCGGCAGCCTCGACATTTTCGGGAAAGGCATAAGAAAAATCAAGAATCTCTACTGGCAGCAAACGGCCTGCATACGGACAGGTAACGATCTCAGTAGATACACAAAGATAGAAAAAGGCGTAAGTACAAGGATGTGTCTTTTCACCGGATTTGTTCAACCTATACAGCAGGAATATTTTGAGGACCCTAGATGACACGCCAGGATTTGTTATTGGAGGCCACAACCTGAACAACATAAGGTATGCGGACGATACAGTGCTGATTGCGGACACGGAAAGGAAACTGCAAGACCTCATACAGAAAGTAGCAGTGGAGAGTGACAAGAAGAGACTACAAATAAACTTTAAGAAAACTGAGTGCATGGTCATCAGCAAAAGATACAACCCAAAATGTCAAATACAGGTGGGGGATAACAGAATCAAACAAGTCCAAGAATTTAAGTACCTAGGAAGTGTTCTAACAGGAGATGGAAAGTGCGACACGGAGATCCGAAGGCGAATTGGCATGACAAAGGACGCGTTGCAGAAGATGAGCAAAATACTAACACACAGGAAAATCTCAATAGAAACAAAGAAAAGAGTGCTGGA
>JBBBDQ010001267.1:2720000-2777500 GCA_037127315.1 Ascarosepion bandense | reverse complement strand
TCGATATCAGGAAATCAAAATTTGACATACATCCATTCATTTTTCTTTCAGTCTACGGTTTCGCTTTAACTGGAAACAACTATTGCTTTTTAGTCATTCGTGCCAACGTCCAAAGAGTTTGAGCTCCAGGACCATGGATTTGTTTTAAAGCTTTCATTACACCCGAGCAACGCCGGGCTATACTGCTAGTATACATATATATATATATATATATATATATATATATATATATATATATATATATATACTAGTGTGTGTGTGTGTGTGTGTGTGATTAAGAGAGACAGTTATATATACAGGGGCAAAAAAACCCTGCAGGTAAATAGAAATCTATTAAGTCACACATGAATCATATATCCAATTTATATCAGTCAATTAAATGCCATATGTGATACACGCTTTGAACGGTCATGTCTCGAAAGTAACATGACTGACTGGGCAGAAGATTATCCCGCAATAGGTTGCCATTGCTTTCTGCGGTAGATTGGTTGCCTTACCAAGGCTATAGAACTGAATCTATCCTATTATTTATCCCATAACTGGAGGGAAGAGACGGACTAATACTTTTCCCAATGTTATTTGTGCGTAAGTGAATGCAAGAAATTGAACTGGAACTCGAACTCGGCTTCCCGATTCGTCGTTCCGAGTCGATATCCACTGCACCACAACGCACATCCAATCTAGTACAATTTACGGATACTTCACACACACAGGGGCAGACAAACATTTTCTTAACATATTGTTCTTCTTCATTTAGATATTCAGGGTTACATATTCTGAGGACTTTCAGGTAAAATAGATCCACGCAGTGGCGATGACAGCAGACATTCCTCTCTCTCTCTCTCTCTCACACACACACACACACACAGGAATATAAATAATCCAACTAAATGAAAGATTATTGCAACATCTCTCAACATTTCATCACTATATTTATCCAACATGCAACTAGACAGACATGTTTTTTACAAACTCACGCATACATCGTTAAACAATTTTCCGTCCAGAATATTCCTCACACATATTTAAAAAATTATATATATATATATATATATATATATATATATATATATATATATATATATATAATTTATATCGTTGTCAAATGTCTAAATACTCTACACCTGTTGGATTAATAAATGAAAAATTCATTCCTACTGACGCCAATTCGGTCGGGTTTCAATCCTGGGTAAAAAGCAATCGGATGTCTAACCTTACTGATGAGCTGTGATACAGCGAAACAGATCTGTCTGTGGATGACTATATATATATATATATATATATGTGTGTGTGTGTGTGTGTGTGTGTGTGTGTGGACTACCCGACCCACTTACCAAATTTAAACCAAATATTACATTTTTGACGGAAAATATCTTGACGATCGGGCCGATAACTTTTCAACATACTGTCACACACTGATGTATGTATATATATATGTGTGTGTGTGTGTGTGTGTGTGTGTGTGTGTGTGTGTCAGTTTCTTTATAAACATGGTGCAATTCTTTTTTTCCTTATTCATTTGTGCCCATGAATGCGTGCGTATGCATAAAACTTCATTTACATCAATAAACTTCCAAAAAAAATACATAAAAGCACAGGAAAAAAAATCTGCAGTTAGCTCACACATAGATACTTATAGATAGAAGCACAAATGCAGAATGAATTATTCCTTCCAAGAAAAAAAGAATCAAGAAAGAAAGCAATCCGACAGTGTGATGGACGCCTCGACGCCTCCACTGCGTATCACTACGCCCGTTATTCGCTTGAGCGCGCATCCCACTTGTTTTGTATCAATCCGCAACAAAATAATGGACACTTTAGGAATCGGTGCTGTTCAGGCGTACGCTACGCTCATGTTAAATTGCTTCTCGCAGACAAAACCATTCTAATGGCTTCCATAGACAAGAAGAGATACGCGCACACATCGACGTAGACAGTGAATTGCGTATAGCCATCAATCCAGATACACAAACACAACTATACATGCAACCCCGCCACCACTATCGACAGAAAAATACCTAGATGAACACTCGCTTCTACTGTGGGACGAACAAAGATTCAGAATTTTGAAAGAACGGTGCCTGGACCAGCATTTAGCAAGACGCAGAAGGAAAAGATTAAACATTGTCGAACAAAAACACATATGAAAATGGATCTTGACAAGAACACGCATTATTTGGCATCCAATCTGATACGCACATGCGGACCAGTACGCATATTTTCTCATCCGCACTGATACATTCCTTTGTTCCTTACTGATATAAAAATATTTCACGGGCAGATATGGGTGAAGTGATATAAATATTGGGAGACATATTATTATATACACGCAGATGCTTATATGTTTTTATGGGTGTTTCTTCTGGTGTCGAATAACTCCTTTGATGTCGGCAATAAAAATAAAGAAAAAAACTTGCCGAAATTGTATTTTACATTCAGAGTATTTTCGACCAGCGTCGGTAGTTGTTAGGGAACGAAGGTAGAAAGTCGACTTTCAAGGAAACGAAGATGGTCGAAAGTGCTCGAAAGATATCAAATAATTTTGCCAGTAAGTTTACATGTTTCCAACCGATATCAAACGATGTACCAGCCACCAGAAAAATCTTATAAAAATGCTTAACATTCCCTGCTGTTCACTTTAATCGAATAAGTTTAAACAAAGGGTTGTAGCCTAATTATAATTTTTCTTTCGTACACATAATTTCTTTTGTACACAAATCTACCATCCACCCGTGTATTGAATACTCCTGCCACATCTGGTCGGGTGCTCCTGATATCCACCTAGGGGTCCTTGACAAAATCCAACGGAGAATCTGTAATGTCATCGATACCGACTTGGCAGCTCGGCTGCAGTCGCTCTCTCACCAGCGTGACGTGGCTTGCCTGTGCCTCTTTTACAAATACTTTCACGGCTTCTGCTCCAATGAACTTAGCTCACTGGTGCCCACTATGTATGAATATACGCGAGCTACTAGACTAGCAACTAGGTCCCACTCTTTTTCAGTTAATCCGATAAAATGTAACCGCAATTTCTACTCTAACACCTTCTTTTCTCGTACTTCCCGACTGTGGAATTCCCTTCCGTATACTTGCTTCCCCGACAGCTACAATCTCCAGGAATTTAAATGTAAGTTCAACAGACATCTTCTATCTCACTAACTTGCATCCATTTTCTCAAGCTCTTTTCTCCATCTACTCCACCCTCATTACACCGGTATTCTCATCTGTCTATTACCGTCCTCCTGACATTTCCTATAACTAACCTCTCTTTCTCATGACTTTCTGCTATGTAACCCCCTGCTCAACAGTGGCAGTAGGGTGAAAATGAAAGGTTGGGGTGAAATGATTAAAAAATACTTATTCGTTGCATAGAAACATATAAGGCGACTTTCTAAGCTACGCTTATAAAATCGCCTTACATGTTTTTGAACGGAAGTATGCCCCATATTGGGTGTCCCCATACAGCCGTCCTAAAGTATAGGAGCACCCAGTGAGAATCAAAATCACTACACAAGTCGATCTAGCAAGACAAATTTACTAACCATTACACCAGGTCGAAGTACCCCGCACAGAAACATATGAAAAGCATTTTTCACATCAGCTTAATGACCGGAGCATATCAAGGTAGAGTAACTTGTTTTGCTAGATAACTTATGAGAGAGTTAGATATTCACTGGGTGTTCTACACGTTCGGCCTTATTCTACATCTAAGCTATCCTTAGTAAATTACTATAAACTTAATGACAAGTTTCTCGCAAGTGCAAATAATCATGCTATACAATCGAGTATTTTACATACATCGGCAGCGTGAATTAAATGTTTGTGGAATTAGCGTGAATCCAATAGTTTTTGTTTTTATCCATGATCTTTTAAATAATTCCCTTTTGGGATTCCTCTGTAGACATACTTAAAAACTTCCGTATATAATCGTAATATATGACCCCTACGAAATTTAGCAACGAATACTGAAAAAAACAAAAATGATACAATAACTTCATCCATAGTTTTGCTTTGGCCTAATTTAAAACGGTTTTCTGTTCCTGAATTTATCTAATCTAAACTTATTTATAAATGGAACTTTGTGTGTGTGTGTGTGTGTGTGTGTGTGTGTGTATGTGTGTGTCCGTTACCTATAGACTCCGAAACGGCTGAACCGATTTTCTTGAAAATTTACACAGTTGTACTATAAGCGTCTGCGCGTGTTCTTAGCTAGGTTTTGTGTCGAGGTACCTCCGATTAGTATCGAAAATCGATAATCGAAAAAATCGGGTTACAGAAGGAGTGGCCTGATTTTAATCAAATTTGATGGACTCATAGATAAAGACATAAAAAACGATATTCAGAAGTGTCAAGGTTACAGTTCTTACAGTAATGCAGAAAATCGATAATATACATATATATAAAAGGCAAGATGTTTGTGTGTGTCTGTTTATCTGCCTGTATGTCTGAATCTTTTCAGCCCTTTTGTTACTTCTTGCTTCGGGTTTGGCTTTAAGTAGGTATAATTGTAGTTCTTAATCTGAGCAATGATACCATTTACTCAGAGGACTTATTTAGCCTTCAAAATTCAGTTTAC
This sequence comes from Ascarosepion bandense, assembly GCA_037127315.1. Taxonomy (NCBI): domain Eukaryota; kingdom Metazoa; phylum Mollusca; class Cephalopoda; order Sepiida; family Sepiidae; genus Ascarosepion; species Ascarosepion bandense. The sequence continues at coordinate 2,772,924 of JBBBDQ010001267.1, read as the reverse complement.
GACGAAAAAACTTATTTGATATCGATACCAGGAAATCAAAATTTGACTTACAGCCATTCATTTTTTTTTTTTCGGTCTACGATTTCGATTTCACTGGAAACAGCTATTGCTTTTTAGTCTTTCGTGCCAACGTCCAAAAAATCTGAGCTCCAGGACCATGGATTAGTTTTAAATCTTTCATTACACCCGAGCAACGCCGGGCTATACTGCTAGTCTAATGTATAAACACTTACTATATATCAGCAATTCTGGCTGAACTATAGGCCTCTATCCCTATAGACCTCTATCGTAGGGACCGTTGGTCCAGGTGAAATGGTAAAATGTTAGAATCGATTTTCTAGCTGCTAAACTATTTTTTTAATTTCTCTATCGGTGATCTCAACATTATTTTTAGCAAGGTTAATACAACAATGTAGAAGATTTTTTGAGAAAGAATTGAAATCTACAATATTATATTTAAGTAAAGAAATTTTAGCTGAATTTGTTTTAAAATTTAATTTTTAATAATTGATATAAATAGGATCTTCTTTGGAGTTTTACCATCAAGCCACTTCCGTTTGAATTTAAATATAGATGTGTGTGTGTGTGTGTGTGTGAGAGAGAGAGAGAGAGAGAGATGAGAGAGAGAATGAGAGAGAGTGAGTGAGGGGAGGGAGTTGAATATATGGATAGGAATCCGACAAGATGACTGAACAAAGTAAAAGAACAAAATATGAAACGTATATATTTCACTTTTATTAAAGCATCTTCAGAGCCCGAGAGAAAAAAAAATAAAAATGACAAAGTGACACGATATTGCTATGCTTGGATTTGAGATTAATTCTTATTCGCCATATAATGTGCTACATGTATTTAATCAATAGATAATTATGGAACATGTAGGTTTTAAACCCACTGTTCATGCATTTACTTTTATAAAGAGTGCTCTATACAACGTAGAGCTTTATATTGTAAAGCTTGTTACAATGTTTTATAAAAGCATAGTATCACTACACAAACATTTTCGCGTTTCCGAGATAAGTTTGCTCCACATCTGGTGATAAGTTGAAATAAAAAATAAATGGTGAAAACGATTTATTTTTGGTAATATGACATGTAAGTGAATATGGGGTGGGAGTTTAGTACGATTTAGCCGGCAGTTTGTAGCTGTAATGATACAGCCTTGGGTTAGGAAAGGGGTGAGGAGTAGCTTAGTTTTGGACAGGTCAGGTTTTAGTTTTGTCTGGGTATTTCTTATATTGGGATGTAAGGTTTTTTTTTTAAGAAAGGGTAGATACTTTTTATTTTAATACTATCGATGAGTGAATGAAATAAAGTTGCTATTAATGTTGTGTGAGTTTATTTTCTTTTATTTATACGATGTGCTTTTTTTTATTTTGAGGATTAAACATGGGGATTATTTTATGTAAGTGAGGTATTTTTTTGTTAATCAAATTTTAACGAACATATACATATATATATATATGTGTGTGTGTGTGTGTGTGTGTGTGTGTGTGTATTAATATACGTTACACGTGTGTTAATGCAATGGACAATTTTTAAATGCATGTGTGTGGAAAATTTTAAACGGTAATGTGTGTGATATTTCATGTATGTGTTCATGTAGAAATGCTTGTCTCAGTGTCTGTTAAATGTTCAGGTTAATTAACTTTTCAAAATCTGACAAAATAATTAAAATTCAGGAAGTATTTTCGAAGTATTTATCTTTTTACTTGGGACCGTTATGCCCCTATATATGTGTGTGTGTGTGTGTGTGTGTGTGTGTGTGTGTGTGTGTGTGTGTGTGTGCATGCGTGCGTATACTATTAATTTACAATCTATGTGCATGAAATTCTGTAACTTCCCAACTTCCCGAATATTTTATGCCTGAAATTTAATATATATATATATATATGTATATATAATTCTTTGACTCACCAACTTTTTAAAATCTGATGAAATAATTAAAACCCAGGAAGTATTTTCGAAGTACTCGGGACCGTATATATATATATATATATATATATATATATGTGTGTGTGTGTGTGTGTGTGTGTGTGTGTGTGTGTGTATACTATTAATTTACAATCTATGTGCATGAAATTCTGTAACTTCCCAACTTCCCGAATATTTTATGTCTGAAATTTAATTGTGCATTTAATTAATTAGAACATATTACGCACAGTCGCAATTAAATAACCAGGAGTGATACTTTAAGCAATCCACGCTATCGTCATCATGCTACGTCAAATCGCTAATCTTTTAATTACTTCATTAACCTTAGCACAAGGCAGATAAACATATTGCATTTTACTTGTTGTTAACCGTCACGTCTTGCTGGTGTCTAATACAAGGTTCCGTCAAAAAATAATACCGACTTTACAGTATTTTTACAGTATCACAATTCCTGTTTTATTTTTTAATATTTTTTTTAATCTGTTTAACTTTAAAGATGTTCAGAGAAAAAATTTGAGAAATTACATTCTCCTTCCTTATTCATAATCAGGATCTGTATGACGTCCATATGAAAGTCTTGATCTGACAAGGCTATTTAAGAACATGCCTCGAGTTTTCAGGTTGATATTTTCTTTTCGTAATTTACGGTGTTTGGCGAAGCAACCTGTCATCCAACCTATTCTACATCAATTTATTTTTCTCTTAAACTTAATTACTTATAGCTGATCCATACGCCGAAGGATTTAAGGTATTTATTATAATTCCATATTCTGTATTTTAATGATGGGTCGCTTCAAATTTATAAAATCTTTCTCTTAAAACACGCTTTTTTTTTTTTAGGTAAACAAGTTTCTCAAGTCGAACAGCTTACTATCTCTTTCCATTATTAATAGGAGGTGGGGTGTCCTTCCGAACGTTTTATTTGGTGTGATGTGGAATGGTAACATCTTTATTATCTCATTATTTTCTCTTCGAGTTACGAGTGATATCCGGTTTGGTTGTTGGCGTTGGTGCAGCTTCTGTTATTTCGTACAATTCTTTCTTTGTGCCAGTCCACAATGTTCAAAGTAGGTCGACGCGGCTCACCGGGCAGGATCAAAATGTAGTATCTGTTCTCAGACGCCCATTTCCTACTCGCCGACCGCCTGGAAGTAATGACCAGTTAAGACTAACTTTTGACCAGCTTTGACAAGCAATGATCAGTTAAGACCAGCATTGTATCCAGTTAACGCGCAACCGGGAGCTGGGTTATCTTTGACCAATGGCCTGAGCGTACGCGCTCAGGTTCCCCACATTAAAAACTGACCTTGTGTCACAACTCGCTCCAGTGGGGGAGCAGGGTAAATCCCGACTCTTAGGTTTTACTCTCGCAAAACCTTTTTTAAACATTGATCTTGAAAACTGGCTGTATACAGCTGAGAATTATATCAAATATTTCTGAACGAGTCTCAATCTGGTAGTCAGTTAAGTGCCATATGTGATACACGTTTGGGTGATCATGTCCTGAAAGAGACATGACTGACTGGGCAGAAGATTATCCCACAGTAGGTTGCCATTGCTTTCTGCGGTAGACTGGTTACCAGCCAAGGCTATAGAACTCAATCTGTCCTATTATTTAACCCATAACTGGAGGGAAGAGACGGATTAATACCTTTCCCAAGGATATTTGTGCGTAAGTGAATGCAAGGAATTCGAACTCGGCACCCCGATTTGTCGTTCCGAGTCAATATCCACTGTACCACATCCTATCTGATAAGCATATGACTCGAGTTTTCAGGTTTATATATTTATTTCTTAAGAATTCGTGGGGTTGGCAAAAATATCTCTGGCACAAGTTATTCTATGTTCAATTTCTTTATCTTTTATACTTGGTTATAGCCAATCCATACGTCAAGGAATATGGAGTATTTACTATATACTAATTCCAAATTCTGTATTTTGCTGATAGATTCAATGGAGTCTCTGCTTTAGAAATATTTTACCTGAGTCTAATTTCTTGAAACACTTTATAGAGGATTTTGATTTTCTGTTCAAGATCATTCTTATCCCATTCTAATTGGGGTTTTTTTTTCACTTTTCTTTGCTATCTTGTCTAAGAGTTCTTTTAATTTACTTTGCAACCAACGTAAATACATTACTAAAAAAAAAAAAAACAGCAGTGCCAGTAATATTAGGAGTATTCATAATAAAAAAAGTGATTTCATGATAAAATAGAGTCGCAGTATTGACGAGACGTCATTTCATCCCCAGCGTAAAATACTGCCTATTGAAATCAAAAACACTTCAACATCAGATCTGTAGGAATTAAATAAAAATACGAAATAAAATTAAAAAAACACACTAAATAAAACTACAAAAAAAACCAAAAATACAAAATAAAATAAAAGTACGAAATAAAATAAACATAAAAATCTCCCAGGAGTCCTCTGACAGGAAAGACAATTGACGCATGCGCAAAAAGGGAGGCCTCCTGGTGCCAAAAATAAACTCTATCTCTTTCTCTGTTGGACTTTGGATGGTAAAGACGTACCCAACTGTTCGAGAAGAAATTTCTCAGACAAGAGGTCGTTGGAACCAAAAATAAAATCAGTGTCCAAACTGTCCCTCTAGTGTCTCTGTATCTTTCCTTTTCTCTTTGCCTATTTATTTCAGCGGCGAAAGCTACTCAACAAGTTTTGGATGTTTAGGCGAAAGAACCAACCCAGCAGTAATAGCAAAACATTCCATAGATCCATGAAATGATTTTGTTGTAGTGTTACTACAGAACTGAGTCCTTGCCCAGTTCCATTCACATATCTGAGTTGAACAATGACGTATATTGCCCAAGTAGGACTGGAGCAACCTATCTCTATACAGGTAAAACCACGACCGATGTCATCCAACCTGAGAGTTCACCTTGGTTCACCGAGATGTAGCCTTTTTTCTCTCAGAGAGACTTTCTATCCAAGCCGTTCTAGTAGGCATTCACCAAGTGATGTTGTGTTATCATCGCATCTGAAGAGTTTAGTATTTACGAATTTCACATTCTGTATTGTGATGATATATTCAGGGTAAGTGCCATCACTGCTTTCATCCCAATTCTAGATCCAAATGTTTGGATCTGGACACAGCTGCGACGAAAACTGTCGGCGAATCTTAAAAACTCTTGAGTAAATATTCAGATGACTGAATGCTGATGATCTCCCAAAACTATTCTTTATGTGTGACAGATTTCTTATCAGTGTTAGAACTCTTTAGTTGCTTGGCTCAAAATTAATTGCAAAAATATATATGACACCTTGATAGGATTGTAAATATGTTGTCATATTCACGACGTTTCGGCCATTGTACGCTCCGACCATCTTCAGGAGAATCGAATATTCGAAATCTCAGTAACTGAAAAAGGTCGGAAGGTACAACAGCGAAAACGTTGTGAATATGACTATATATATATATATATATATATATATATATATATGTGTGTGTGTGTGTGTGTGTGTGTGTGTGTGTGTGTGTAAGGAGGTTATTACATTATTAACTTAACTTCATTATATATTTAAGAAATATAAAAATATTTCTTCATTTGATTTAATAGCCATAACGAATGTTAAGAAAGGAACCTTAATCAATAATTCAAATAAAATATAAGCCCGTTAGATAGGATAAGCACCCGAAGAATGCTGTAATACATAAAACACTGAGTCGCCCAGAAATAGTAGGATATATATATATATATGTGTGTGTGTGTGTGTGTGTGTGTGTGCGTGTGTATGCGCGTGTGCGTGTGAGTGTGTGCGTGTGTGTGTGTTTGTGTGTGTCTGAGTTTGGGTGTGTGGATAGTTGCACTCATACACATATATTTCAGTCATATATATATATATATATATATATATATATATATATATATAGTATACTTATACTTATAAGTAAACTTATAAGCCAACAAACCTACCTAGATTTCATCTAACCGTATCTTCAGGGAGAGCCAGCCTTCCCTGAAGATCCGGTTAGGTGAAACCTAGGTAGGGTTGTTGGCTCTTTAGGTTATCTATTTTGTTTGCTCTGCTTACGTATTGAGCGTTTTTTGTTATAGATTACACGTCTCGGTTTTTTTTTCTTTGGGCTACGTACTTTGACTGATGTTCACATGCTTAGCTCTTTCTTTTTTTACATCAATTTTTCCTTCCGCGTATATACTCGAAGGGTTTTTCGAAACGAGTATAGTGATAAGTTTACATTTATAATAAAAAGTGCGAGAAGCCGTGAACTTCTTTTTTATTCTATAGTAATTTCTCTCGTTGGAATAACCCTATTTCTGTTCTTAGCGTATATATATATATATATATATATATATATATATATATATATATATATATATATACATTGAGGTCAAGACCAAGCGGCAACTATATGTTTTCCTACTTGAACGCAATCTTCAGAATATGTGTGTTTTGTTTTGGCTCGACAATTTAAATATTCTGGTCTATATTGTATTATCGGTAGGAAGGTCTATTGTATTTCCTAATGGCTATTGTGTAAAGGTAACGGCTACGTTTCAAATTATTCGTAATTCAAAGTTACAGAGTAAGACAAATTATGGATTCGAACGCAACTATTTGTAGTTAATAATAACAATCAATCAGTAATAAATAATTTAGTAATGAATAATAAATAATTGGCAACAAGTTAACTTGTTTCTTGTTATTTATTATTCATTACTTAATTAAATGTTCGTTTTAACTCCGGACGGCTTTTCCCCCTTCAAATTTATCCAAAATAGCATTATTTCTGTGCAAATGTATATGCTGAACTCAAACCAACAATTAGTTATTGAAGAAAATTACCTTTTTTGCTTTGAAAGTCGATAAAAAAAAAAACGAAATATATCTCGCACTTTTTCTCTCCCGTAACTATCACAAAGTCATGTAATTAACTGCAGAATGACGTTCTACGTAGGCAGTATTTTTTTCGAATTTTGGCATATTTTCTTCCTTTACTGAAACTTTTACTACCTGTTATGAGAGTAACAAGCGTAGAAATACAATAGCGTATTACTTTAATTTCCGTAAGTACATCGCCGGAAGTATCAGTAAATGAAGAAATATCGACCAAAAATCTGCCAAAATTCATTCAAATGCGCAGTACGTCATTCTGCAGTTAATTACATGACTTCGTGAGAGTTACGGGAGAGCTTTTCTCTCCCGTAAGATATAGTTGCAAGATATAGTTCGTTTTTTTTTATGGACATTTCGATAAAAAAAGGTAAGTTTCTTCAATAACTAACAGTTGATTTGAGTTCAGCATAGACATTTGCACAGAGATAATGCTATCTAAACTTATTTATGAATGGAACTTTGTGTGTGTGTGTCCGTTACCTATAGACTCCGAAACAGTTGAACCGATTTTCTTGAAAATTTACACAGTTGTACTATAAACGTCTGCGAGTGTTCTTAGCTAGGTTTTGCGTCGAGGTACCCCCGATTAATATCGAAAATCGATAATCGAAAAAATCGGGTTATAGAAGGAGTAGTCCGATTTTAATAAAATTTGACACACTCATAGACAAAGACATAAGAAACGATATTCAGAAGTTTCGAGGTTGCAGTTCTTACAGTAGTGCAGAAAATTTGATATCGATACCAGGAAATCAAAATTAAATTATATCCATTCATTTTTCTTTCAGTCTACGGTTTCTCTTTAACTGGAGGCAGCTATTGTTTTTTAGTCTTTCGTGCCAACGTCCAAAGAGTCTGAGCTCCAGGACCATGGATTAGTTTTAAAGCTTTCATTATACCCGAGCAACGCCGGGCTATACTGCTAGTGTTGGATAAATTTGAAGGGGAAAAGCTTCGGGACTTACAACGAAAATTTACCCTTTATCATTTTTTTCTGATTGATTGTTATTATTATCACATTTATTTGTGCTAACTTTGCGCAGTTTAGTTTGATAATTTGTTTACACTTACATTCATGCACTTACCTATACACACACACGCACGCACACACACATATTTATTTTCCTTTTTTTAAAACATATTTCTATACCATTTTTTCTCGTTTCTTTTATTTTTGAAAAACTTTAAACGTCCACATCACCAGAATACGCCGTCACTTTTGCTTCCCATAAGAAATAACTTGGGGTTAATTTTTGCATTCGTCTCTCCAAGGAAAAAAATATTCGATGGATTGTTGTTGTTTTTTTCTTTATCGTAAGGATTTTCACTCTCAAGGGAGACAACCACACAAATTTATTTGACGTTACTCCTCATGGGACAAACAAAACGAAACAGGACGTTAAGAGTTAATCTCTAAAATTACTTCTTTGGATTTTATCTTCTTCCTCTCGTTATTTTCACTTTACTCATTCTTTTACTTTTTTTTTAACACCATTTCTCGTCGCCCAGCTCCATATCCACTTAGTATAAACACTTTTTTTTCCTGGTCGCCATCTTCTTTTTACTGTTCTGTTATTCTGGTCGTCATCTTGTTGTATTCTCTGTTTTCATTTTTCTTCATTTTGCTTACCTTAAATTCTAGTGTGTTTCGCTATCATTTAACATCTTTTTCAGATAACTTCTGTGTAATTCTTTGCTTTTCTCCGCTTTCCTTGCCTATATTTTTCTCTATTTTAATCTATTTTTACAATTATTTTTTTCGCTTTTTTTTCTCTATTCATTATTTAAGCTATTTTATTATTCTCTTTCTTTTATCGCATCTTTCCATCCCTTTTCTTTTCTTTCTTTCTTTGTAATTCTCTCCTTTCTTCTTTTTCTTTCCGACCTTCAAACGTTATACACGTTGTTATTCATTTTTCTCAGTACTGCATAATGCACCTTCGCTTAGTAGGACACAAGACATTATAGGAAAAATGTGATATAAACATTTTGTTGCATAAATAAACAAAGCCTGAATTTTATCCGGGACAAAGGCATTTTTATACGTGCAGAGACTTCTTTTACTAAAATATGTATATTATTGAGATTGTGTTCAGTGAAACGTTGGAAGTTGGGGAGGAGATAACCTTTGTCATCTAACGTTGAGTTTAAGGCAAAGATCGGAGCGAAGAGCCTAGCCTTGTCTGCCAAGAAGGATATGATCTCGGGGCCATTTATAACAGTCATCTTATCTGTTACATCCAATGGTGTGTAGGGCAGCAACTTTTTGTTACTATTTCCGTAACATACTGATTTTATGGTGCAGGGTTGTTAGCCCTGCGTCCAACCTCCAAACCTGGTGGACCATTCTTGGTCCCTACGTTTACAGCACCTGGTATTCCCAAATAAGTACTGACTTGGCTCGATGTTGCTTAACTTCGGTGATCGGACAACCGGTGTATTCAACACGATATAGCCGTAGGTATTTGTAATAGTGGACACAGCTAATTCTTGTTCTTTTGTTGTTGTTTTTTTCTCCATATTCTCTCATACTAATTAAATATATTGCGTCTTAGTGACTTTATTGCCATGGTTGGAGTGAAATCTAAATCTAAACTTATTTATAAATGGAACTTTGGTGTGTGTGTGTGTGTGTGTGTGTGTGTGTGTGTGTGTGTGTGTGTGTGTGTGTATCCGTTACCTATAGACTTCGAAACGGCTGAACCAATATTTTTGAAAATTTACACAGTTGTACTATAAGCGTCTGCGAGTGTTCTTAGCTAGAGTCTGTGTCGAGGTTAAAGAACGCATGTATGTTCTTCTGCCCTAATGGTTGTGACACACAACCCGATAACTTGGGACTGATACCGCATGTAGATATTTTGTAATGTTTCTCCATGTAAAATAAATGTATCTTCCAGTCAACCGTGAGTAGACATCTACTTTTCTTTCGTTCCATGAATTTTCTCCACGTGCTGCACACACACACACACACACACACACACACACACACACACACACTCATTCATCCATGGACCATGAATCATACTATAAATTAAGGCATTTTAGTTATGAGACAAAAGCCCCGTTCATAACACTCTTGAAATCAGAACACTGTTGTCAATTGTCTGTGTTCTCTTTTGTCTGATAAAACCATTTTTTGTGAACTTTTTACCTCATAACTGTTGATTTGCCTTTCATATATTGCTTGCTAAATTTTATTATTTTGGCTCTTTTCTGTTCTTTTTTGTTGTTGTTGTTGTTGTTATTGTTTATTACAAACTTTGTCTATTCTGCTTGTTGTACATTTCTGCCAATTATATTTGGCCATGTCCAATTACTCTAAAGATATTCTAAATTTTTGACTTGTAGCACCAACTATTCGTTAGCATAATATGTCATCGTTTATTTAACACTTTTCATTTCGCTTACTTAGTTATTTTTTAATCTATTGTTTTACCTGTTCTTATATTGGTGAGTCGTTATGTATTTCGTATTTGTTTACCTTTGTTCGGCGTTTCCATATTCTTTTATTATTTCACTTTGTTTATCTTCCGATGTAATTTTGCCGCTCCTTATTCTACTATTTTTGTCTTCTGTTTTTCCATACTTTCAATATCTTAGAATTCATATTTACTGGTTTCATTTACTTTTGTGTTATTTCCTCGTTGTGATTTTTTTTTCCATTTTCATTACCCTGAAAATTTGAATTTCATTATTCTATTCATTAAAATGTTATTTTATCTTTTTACTGTTTCTCGAATTTTATTCCACTTCCGCTGTTGTTCATTCTCTTCAAATTTTTATTCCCTCCCTCCTCATATTCTCCTTACTCTCTCATCCTTTCTCATCCCTCCCATTCGCTTTCTCAACTCTCTCTTAAAGACATATTGCCAAATTCTTGTTGTGCAATGAAGTAAAGGATTCGATTTCTGCGTGCTTTTTTACGATCACTTTCACTTTCGCTTTCACATCCCAGCACAGCTTTAGCTCAGTCCGTAAACCGATTCTCTGGCATCTTTCCAGTAAAACAACAAGCGAACTTCAGTGAAAGACACTTCAGTAAGTCAGACAGGCCCTTCACATAACTGGTTAGCAAAAACCGTGCTCTCCAAAACTTTCCCCCCGGCTACTTGCAGGTTAAAGTATTGATTACTCTATGCAACCACACGCTAAAACAAGTTTTTCTTTGTGCCACTTATCTGCTTCGTCCCCGCTGATATCTGTTCTACCCGCACCATCCTCACTATTTCTGGAAATAAATGCATAAAAGATGATAGATTTGTTATAAACAATAGGAATAACAAAATATTAAGTGTATAACGTTATTGCTTATTTGTTTATTCCTTAACAAAATGTGTTTCTTCTGCGCATGCTTAATATGGTTACTTATATCATGATAAAGTAATATTCATTGGTGTTTGTTCTGGCATTAATTTTCCCATTTCAATTAATTCTCACGTTTAAATTTCTGTTATTCATCGGCTCTTTAAAATTTCCTTGTGCTCGTCACGCTATTTTAGTGTCTTTATAATTGTTTTAATTCTCAAACTTCTACAGAAGTTAGCTAAAGAAAGCGAAAAGAAAGAACTAAGCAATTACAAGTCGTGCATAATGAAATCAGGAAAGTACAGAAAATTAAATACCAGGGAAGTGTTCTAACAGAGAACGGAAAATGCGACATTGAGATCCGAGGGCGGATTGGCATAGCCAAGGATGCCTTCCAAAAGCTGAGTAGGGCATTGAGAGACAGGAAGATTTCATTGGAAACAAAGAAAAGATTACTGAACTGTTATGTACTATCTGTCGTCTTTTATGGCAGCGAATGCCGGACAATTTCCTCAATGATGAATGAGCGACTCGAAGCATCAGAAATATGGTTCTACAGAAGGATACTGAGATGAACAGAATATTTGAGCTACGACATGGTTTTGGAGAAGAAGAAAACGAAAAGAAAACTTATAGTTAGCATCCGGAAGAGACAGCTGAGGTTTCTGGTTTACGTAATGAGAAAGAAAGGCTTTCAGGATGTAATAATTTTAGATATATCTATATCTAAATGTTTTTTGTAACAAAAAAGAAGGTTTACTGAATTCAGTCAAGCCAGACCCTAAACAGAAAACAACGAATAAAGCTCTACTTCTCTTAAAAAATAAATTAAAAAGAAGAAATAGTGTGAACTGGCTAATAGGCGAACCTGTCTGTTTCAATTAATTATTACGTTTAAATTTCTGTTTATCATCAGTTTTTTAATCTAATCTTTTAATCAATGGATTTAATATTTGTCACCACTTATAATATGATGTAGTATTTACATAGAGTTACACTGTTGTCCTCATCTTTATTGCCATGTTCACGACGTTTCGACCATTGTACGCGCCGGCCTTCTTCAGATGATAGGAATTTAGAACCTAACCCTTGACATCCGGAAGTGACATCGTAAATGAAATAATAACGATATAGCCCAATGATCGAAATAAAGGATTCGTTTCGAAATTCCTAGCACCTGAAGAAAGCCGGAGCATAAGACGGCCGAAATGTCACCAACATTGCGATAAAAAACAAGGACAACAATTTAAGTAATGCAAACGATTTTATGTTAGAAAATCTACCTTTTTCTGTCGCTATAGCAGCAATGATAACGCAAAAATTCGAAAAGAAACGCCATGATAAAAACGTGAAAATACGTCCTAAAAATTCAAGGGTGCTGTTTCAGTCAAGCAAGGGCAGACATAACTGACATAAAACAGGGACGTGGCAGCAGCGATAAATTGAGAATCTGCTACTGTTAAGGAAAGGTCTAGTCAGTCACCATGACTTATCAGCAACCAAAAAATCGACATTTTTTTTCTCTAGAGGAAAATAGGAAAAAGTTAACCTTCGGTCGGGATCAGATGATTTCAAGGGACATTTCATTCTAAACTGTTAGCTGTATACAACGGGTTTCTTAGATCGATAGTTAAGGTTTCGAGCGGATGAAATCTGTGGATCTTAGCGGGAATCTTGTGAACTGACACTAAACAAAGAATTGTACTAAATAACATAAGCCTTGTCAGTTGACGACTTGCAAAGCAGTATCAGTTTAAATGGATAAACTGAGTAATGAAAATAACATAATTAAAATATGGACGTTCGAAACTGTTTCAAACAAAGAGTTGGGAAGAAAGCCCTCATAAGTACAGGAAAAAAAAAACAATTTCTGAAATTATTTTAAAAGATCTTCTGAATTTTTTTTATTTTTAATCATATCGCCCCAAGCAAGGCATTTTATAGCCACTGTTGAGCAGGAAGTTACATAGGAGGAAAGTTATGAGAAAAAGTGACAGGTTATAGAGGGTATCAGGAAGTGAGTAAGAGAAGGATGACTGTGGCCATAAAGTGAGGGATCAGTTTATATATTGAATGTGTGGTTGAATTGATCCCACCCTTTATCTCCACATTATAATAGTATAGATTTTTTTTTATAATCATATCGCCCCAAGAAAGGCATTTTACTGCAATTGTTTTGCAGGGTATCCTATAGAAGGAAAGCTATGAGAAAGAGTGACAGGTTTTAGGGGTTGTTAGCAAGTGATTAAAAGAAGGATGAGAATACTGATGAGAGTGGAGTGGACGGAGAAAGGAACATGAGAGAGAGGATGCAGGTTAGTGAGATAAGAGATGACTATTGACTTTACATTTAAATTCTTGGAGATTGTAGCTGTCGGGAAAAAAGTAAACGAAAGGGAATTCCACAGGCGGGAAGTGCGAGAAAAGAAGCTGTTGGAGTAGAATTTGCGTCTACAATTTATTGGTTTCACAGTAAAAGGGTGGGACCTAGTTGCTAATCTTGTTGCTCGAGTAAATTTATATATAGGGGGCACCAGTGGGCTAAGTTAATCGGAGCAGAAGCCGTGAAAATATTTGTAGGAAGCCACATTACGCTGGTGAGAATGTTACTGTATCCGAGGTGCCAAGTCGGGATCACTCACATTACAGATTCTCCGTTGGATTTTGTCAAAGACACCTAGGTGGATAGCAGGGGCACCCGACCAGATATGGCAGCAGTATTCATTGCACGGGCGAAATTCTAAATGGAATTCCAAACGAAAGTAGCAATGGATATTCGGTAAATGATTGCAGAATAATTTCCTGTAAGAAAATAGTTAATATTAGCATTGCCGTTAGAGATGACAACAGATACTACATTTTCATCCTAGTTCGACGGCCATGCTATGGAAAAAAGCGTTACTCGAGTAGTACTGGCTGCTCGGTTAAAAGGTGCTGACTTTTTTTATTATAGGACAACTGTTAATATTACCATTACAATTGAACAAGATTCAATATAATAATCAGGAAAACGGTCAGAATACTTTAGAAACTGTGACACCTGTGAGAAGATTGTCTTCCCAAGTTTTTTAACCATTCTTTTCATAATTATCAAAGAGAATCATCAGTAAATTCTAAACTACACTACCGGCTATAATTATTAGGCCACCCGAGTTTTTAAAAGAAATTATATATTTCATACTATTTTTAGTATGTATTTTCAAGTGGATAATTCTAAATGAAAATAGAATGGTTCTTTTGTTATTATTACTTTGCAAAATTTTACAAGGCAAGGAAGCAAAGATGAACTCGTCTGAATCACCCTAAATTTTGTTCATTCTTTCTTGGTGAAGGTAATTATTAAATATTTATAAATTCATTTGATGCATTGTACCGTATTAACAAAAGAACAATTCTATTTTCATTGACACTTATTCACTTGGCAATAAATACTAAAAAAATAGTATGAAATACATCGTTTTTTTAAAAGACTGGGGTAGCCTAATAATTATGGCCGGTAGTGTATATATAGTAAATTTACAGGGTGCGATGGGTAAATTGTCGCTATTTGCCTTATAATATTTTGCAAAGTAATAATAACAAAAGAACAATTCTATTTTCATTTACAATTATTCACTTGGCAATAAATACTAAAAAAAAATAGTATGAAATACACCATTTTTTTGAAAGACTGGGGTGGCCTAATAATTATGGCCGGTAGTGTATAGTAAATTTACAGGGTGCGATGGGTAAATTGTCGCTATTTGCCTTATAATATTTTGCAAAGTAATAATAACAAAAGAACCATTCTATTTTCATTTACAATTATTCACTTGACAATAAATACTAAAAAAAAATAGTATGAAATACACCATTTTTTTAAAAGACTGGGGTGGCCTAATAATTATGGCCGGTAGTGTATATATAGTAAATTTACAGGGCGCGATGGGTAAATTGTTGCTATTTGCCTTATAATATTTTGCAAAGTAATAATAACAAAAGAACCATTCTATTTTCATTTACAATTATTCACTTTGCAATAAATACTAAAAAAATAGTATGAAATACATCATTTTTTAGACTAGTAATTATGGCCGCTAGTGTATATAAAACATAGCTCTAGAAAACAAGAAAATATATGAAAAATTTAAGAAATGTCCTTGAAATTCTAGCGTCAATGGAGTGAATGATACTGATAATCAAAAAGATGTGGTTCTAGAGAAAAATACTGCGAATAGCATTCGTGAAGTGTGTGCGCAATCTGGATATTTTAAGGACGGTGGAACAAAAAAGGACAATGCACGCAAAATCAGAAAGAGACAGTTAAAACATCTCAGGCACTTAATGTAGAATTTTTTTTTTTAATCATATCACCCCAAGCAAGGCGATAACGCCACTGATGTGCAGGGGGCTACATAAGAGTGAGAAGATTAGAAAAGAGAAAACCGGAAACCCCATCCTAAACAGGAAACAAGGGATGAGCCTCTTCACCTGTTCAATAGATGTGGGTAGAGTGTGAACAGTACGATAGTTTAGTCTATCTACTCCAATTGAAAGAAAAAACAAAAAAACAAAGTGAGAAGATTAGAAGAGAGAAAACCGGAAACCGCATCCTAAACAGGAAACAAGAGATGAGCCTCTTCACCTGTTCAAGAGATGTATGTGGAGTGTGAACCGGGTGATAGTTTAGTCTATCTACTCCAATTGAAAGAAAAACAAAGTGAGAAGATTAGAAGAGAGAAAACCGGAAACCGCATCCTAAACAGGAAACAAGGGATGAGCCTCTTCACCTGTTCAAGAGATGTGGGTGGAGTGTGAACCGGGCGATAGTTTAGTCTATCTACTCCAATTGAAAGAAAAAAAACAAAGTGAGAAGATTAGAAGAGAGAAAACCGGAAACCCCATCCTAAACAGGAAACAAGGGATGAGCCTCTTCACCTGTTCAATAGATGTGGGCAGAGTGTGAACCGGGCGATAGTTTAGTCTATCTACTCCAATTGAAAAAAAAAAAACAGTGAGAAGATTAGAAAAGAGAAAACCGGAAACCGCTTCCTAAACAGGAAACAAGGGATGAGCCACTTCACCTGTTCAATAGACGTGGGTGTAGTATGAACCCGGCGATAGTTCAGTCTATCTACTCCAATACAGGACATTTCGAAGGAAAGAAGAATACAGGGAAACAACGGATAAACCTGTCAAATGAGCTTGTGTAAATGGGTGACAAGACATAGAATGAGTGGGATAATAAGAGCAATGCGCATCTAAAACGACAATTGAGGGAATGTTATGGAGATCCAGCTCTTGAAAGAACACGAATATACAATAGCAAATTGTGTTTTTGGAATTTATTTACATGACACCAAACATTTATAAAGTGGTCGACTACGCATTTATTTTCTGATTAATCTGGTACTTGTAAAATCCATTCGTTTTTGATATCCTGCCGTTAGTAGCAACAATGGAATTGTTAAAACTGATTCTGAAGTGAAATTCGCCATTATTCCATAGGATCGTATTAGTCTTGTCTATGACTTTACTGACTATACATTTATTTCAGGGATAAATCGGCTTCTTGCACAAATGTCTGATTCTTCTGTATAAGGAAAACAGAAATTTGTCCTTTACAAATATTTCTATCTCAGATTTGTACGCCGGCGCATGCGCACAATGTCACCTGTGTCAATCCCTCACTAACGCATATGAAATAATTAACATTTCCAAACACTTGAAGAAGATGGAACCAAGATGGTTATTGTTATATCAACAAAGGATAGCGAGAGAGATTCAATGCATCAGCAACAATGGACGATTGTGCGTCACTTTGTTTCTTGGACCTGGTTCGTTCGGAAGATACAGCGCGCTTTCAAGAATTCAGCCGTCACAGATAAAGTAAGGATTTGAACTGCAGAGATCTTTCACACACAAACAGAAAAGAATGTAAGTATTTTTATATATGTGCTGGGCTTGAGGATGTTCACTAGAATAACACATGAGGTCGTGTGGATGAGAAAGAGAAAATATATATAATAGGAAAGGTGACGGGTTTGTTTGCTGTTCTTTCTTCTTCAGGACGTTGGCGATCATGGCCATCCACAAAATAGTTCTCAATAAATTTTGTCTTTTTGCTATCGTTTACTCCATTTACTCAAGTTCACCAGGGTGTACGTTGTCCCTCTAGGTGTCATGTGAGAATCAGAATTTCAAAGCCTTCTTTCCTCATTAGTTATCCTAGATATTACAATTCTAACCATCATGTTAATTATAAGTCACTTTTTATTTCCATTTTTCCTAAAACTTGCTTTTTTCTCACATGTTCTGTGCATGTTATTCTCATCATCCCTCTGTGGAGTCACATTTCAGTTGCTCCAAGTCTCTAATTCATGTGTGAGAAGATTGTCCATCATTCACTGTTTATCTTCATTTTTATTAATTGTTTCTCTAATTCAAGATCTAAGAGCAACTCAAAGTTACTAAATGAGGGTATATATCAACATCAGAGGAGGAGATAAGAAGAGCAGATCATGATGGCATGTTGGAAAAATAACTGTTGACACTAGACTTGAAATTGTAGTCATAAAGAAAGCATCCTCTCGGGAGTACATTCTGTAAATCAGCTGCTCGCGGTAAAAATCTGTCAGAATCAGATTTTTATAACCCTATAATTAATATCCAATTTCTAGAAACCCATTAATAATTACAGATTTTTTTACAAATTGTTTACCTAATAAAAAGCCCAAGAACCACTCAATGTACAAGATTTCTAAAAGTGGTTATTGTACGAACGTAAGAGGAGGAGGTAAGAAAAGAAGATCATGAGGATATGTAGGAAAGATAATAGTTATTTCTCGACTTAAGACTGTAGTGTCAGAGAATCGACTGTCTAACAAAGCAGCAGTCCTTTACAAGGTGTTCGAATGAGATTTTTCTTTTTTACTAATTGTTGTGGAGTAGTTTTCGCACTGAAGGTTATAATCGTGCTATGTCGGTTGCTAATCGACTTAACGTACCCAAAATGTTAGGAACTTGGTAATCTTCCACTGGAAGCTGACTCCTTAGTATTTGGCTAACTGCCAACTAATATCATCTGCCTTAGTCCAACAATGTCTAAACTGGAACTAACTAATTGTTCTACTGAACTCCAATAGAACTCTAAATAACTCTCTAGAACTTCTAAGAACTCCTATGAACTTCCCAAGAACTTCCCGTTAACTCTTATTAATATAGAAGGGAGAGTCCATTATCTGAGGAATAGTGTTTCACCATAAAACTAATGGAATATGAAAGGGGTGGATATGATTCATTTCATTTTACGTAGCAAGTCGGCTCTTAGCTGTGAAGGTCTGAACAATTGGAACTACAGAAAACTCAAAACCAGATCCAAATTATTGAATGGTGTTCATTAATGAGTTTTTGGTAGAAAACTATATTTAATACTAGATTTTATATAAGGCTCAAGAGCCACTCTAAGTAGTTTTTCTAAATAAGGGTAATGTATGAATGTAAGAGGAGGGGGTAAACAGAGCAGATCCTGAGAACATTCTTTTTTCACTTCATTCCAAGCAAGGCAATAAAGCTACTAGGACACAAGAAGTTAGAGAATGTAAGAAAAACTACTAGAAAGAGAGAAGAATAAAAAATAAGAATTAAAAAGACACTTAGGAATGATAACGGTTGATCCTAAACTTTAAGGGGCTAAGATTGTCTTGATCGGGGAAGCATATCCCATAAAACAGCAGTTTTCGGGAAGAAAAAACTTGCAGTTTCTATCATAATGGAATTTCCTCTTTACTAATGGAATATAAACGGAACGAGAATGATTCCCAGTGTACGTAGCATGGTATGTCTTAGATGTGGAAGTCAGAACTAGAGGAACTATTGATTGCATTTCGTCAGAGCGTTTACATTTCTGTTAACAAGCATAGTTTTCTAGGTTTTCATTATTTTCTTAAATCTTATTAATCGTTTGCAAGTTATTTAAAGCCATAAGATATCTTTTAAAATTTATGGGACAAAATAATTATTTACTTATGTTCTTCTTACTAATTAACCCATAGCTGAGGGGAGAAGAAGTGGATTCATACATTTTGCAAGGATATTTGAGCGTTAGTGAATGTAAGGAAGACTACTTTAATTGCAACTTGCCTCTTCGGTTACACCATCCACACATCAGTATCTGATATTCTCAAGAGATTAGCCAACTAAGTACTAACCAAATTTCACGTTGCTTAACTTCGGTGATCGGTGGAGAACCGGTGTTTGAACGAGATATCAACGTAACCACCTATTTTTCTAAAAGATATACAGGATGTCTATAAAATTATAACTTTATTTGTGTTTGTGATAGAAATATTCTGTAAAAACAATTAAACTTAAAAGATAATACAGTGTTTCAACAAAGATGGAGCTCCTTGTCAATTTGTTCTGCGTGTTAGTTTCTAAATCGGGAATTTCCTAACAGATGAATCGGAAGGGTGGACTATTTTATTGGCCTCCCCATTCACCAGTTTTGACTCCATTAGATTTTTTTATGGGGACATATGAAAACAATTGTGTATGCAACCAAACCTGGTTCATTAGAAGATTTGAAAGCTAAAATAACTAATGTGAATCCAGGCATTACTGTAAATCAGTTGGCAAATGTTTTCCGTGAATGCAAAATCGTATTAACATTTGTATTGCTTATGATGGCGGATATTTGGAAACTTAAATAAAATTTTAATAGAACCTTCAAAAATATAAATGCACTTCTTTCTAATCCTTTTTACAAATTATTTCTATCGCAAATACAAATAAAGTTATAATTTTTTTTAAAGTGCACACAAACATTATGGACCCTCTGTGTATTTATTTAGCTATGATATCTGACGGATGTGCGTTGTGGTGCAGTGGATATCGACTCGGAACGAGAAATCGGGAAGCCGAGTTCGAATTCCAGTTGAATTAGTTGCATTCACTTACGCGCAAAAAACCTTGGGAAAGGTATTAATCCGTTTCTTCCTTCCAGTTATGGGTTAACTAACAGGACAGATTGGGTTCTATAGCCTTCGTCGGCAACCAGTCTACCGCGGAAAGCAATGGAAACCTACTACGGAATAATCTTCTGCCCAGTCAGTCATGTCTCTTTGGAGACATAATCGCCCAAGTGTGTATCACCTTAGGCACTTAACTGACTGATCTGACGAAAAAGACCTTTTGCCTTTTGTAAAGTCAGTTAATTTAGCCCTGCTGAATATTAACACTATATAATTAGGCAAATGTCCCTGCTTTCTTATCAATAGAAAGATTCTAACTTGCGAATTGAAAATCAGAAATAAAGATTGTTGTGTGTTTACTGAGTGTTTCCAAAAGTATGAAGACAGTATAAAATCCACTGGGGTCAAGTCAGATGAACGTACTGGCCGGTCAGTTGGACCACTTCAGCCAATCCACTTCTCAGGGAATGTGTAATCAAGATACAACGCACTTGAATAATGTGGATGGACACCATCATATAGGAACAGATACACAAATCTATTCAAACCTACTGTACTGTCCACCTACTTTTGCGCCATTCTATTTATATATCAGAACGGGTAGACAGGATTGAAACTCGACCGATTTGATACCAGTTGGAGATTCTATCATCGTGCGATCGGCGTATGGTGGAAAATGGCAGACTTTATCGTGTTATATACACAATGTAAACAGTCGCCAGTAACCGAGAGTATTCAAATTCATTACTGAAAGAACGATGCGATAATACATATAATATCTATCATATATATAATATATATATTATATATAACATATATATATATATATATATATATATATATATATATATATATATATAATGAATGGTTTACTCACGATTTAAATGTAGAAATGTGTTGTGCATTAAATAAATCGGTAGTTTTTCAGTCGTCTGGTATTAAGTAATTCTTACTGGTATAATCATTGTAATTGTAAGTTTTATATATATATATATATATATATATATGTGTGTGTGTGTGTGTGTGTGTGTTGTGTGTGTGTGTGTGATGTTTATTTTTCTGATAATTGGCCTTAATTGCAAGCAACTATCATATAAAAATATAATGTATGTGTGTGTGAACTTCTAATTATATGAAGCGATATAGAAAACTTTGACATCTTTCGCCGATATAACCGACGCTATCAGAAAAATCATTTTAATCTTTTTTTTTAAATTTTTATTTTATATTTTAATTTTACCGTCTTTATTATATTTATTTAAATTACTTGGCAGTCACGCTCTCACCGGCGCGATGCGGATTCCCTGTGTCTCTTCTATAAATACGTTCACGGCTTCTGCTCCGATGAACTTAGATCACTGCTGCACCCTAGATTCGAATTTGCACTTGATACTAGATCCCACCCTTTTACAGTAAAACCGATAAATGCAACCTCAACTTCTACTCCAATAGTTTCTTTTCTCGCACTTCCCGACTGTGGAATTCCCTTCCACATGACTGCTTCCCAATAGACACCTCCTAACACACGAACTCACTTCCATTCTTTCAAACACTCTTCCCATCCTACAAACTATCTATCACCCCCCTTCTGTCATTTTCTATATCTAACCACTCTTTCTATTTACCTTCCCCTATGTAGCCCCATGCGCAATAGTGGCAGTGGAATGCCTTGCTTGGGGTGAAATGATTAAAAAAAATTCTTATTCTGGTAACAAATGTTCATCGTCGATACATGTCAATTTTAAAAAAGGAATTTCAGTTTGATTTGTGTATCTCAAAATTTGAATTAAAAAATTATATTTGTCTATACTTCTGCGATGAGGTACTATTTACATTATTTACATTGTTCGGTCTGTTGCCCTCATCTTCATCGCTATATTCAAAATGTTCCTGCTGTTGTACGCATCGACCTTCTTGCAATTTCGAACCGAACCTTTTATTTCGATCACTGGGGTATATAGTTCTCGTTCCATGTGTGTTGTGGAGTTATTTTCGCAGTGGAGGCTAGTCAGTCAGTCAGTTACGTGCCATACACGATACACGCTTGAAAGAGACATGACTGACTGGGAAGAATATTATCCCGCAGTGGGTTGCCATTGCTTTCTGCGGTAGACTGGTTGCTGACCAAGGCTATAGAACCCAATCTGTCCTGCTATTTAACCCATAACTAGAAAGAAGAGACGGATTAATACCTTTCCCAAGGGTATTTGCGCGTAAGTGAATACAATAGATTTCGAATGGAATTCGAACAGTGGAATTCGAACTCGGCTCTCCGGTTTCTCGTTCCGAGCTGATATCCACTGTACCACAACAGACATTTTGCTAAAGTCGGTCCTAATATGTTCGACGTACAAAACGTTAGGAACTTGATATAATACTTATTACGCAGTGTAATCTTGCCAGATCGATGACTACTTTCGTATTCGACTAACTGTCGACTACTATCGTCCAACATCGACTGACCCTCGTTCCTATTAGTACTCCTACTTAAATTAGGTGGGAGAGTCTATTCACTATAGAATAGGTGTGTTTCACCATAATAATGTGCTAATCCACTAGGACATATGACACAGTGGATAAAATTGTTGGTTATATGACTTGATCCAAAGAGTTGTGAGTTAAATACCTGGCTATAGCAATGGTGAGTTAAAATAGCTGAGTTGAAAGGGGATAACTGCATGACGTGGTATAACACATGAAGCAAGATTGTTATACTCCAATTATCAAAATAAAGGGTTTGGTTTGAAATTCCAAGCACCTGAAGAGGGCCGGATCCGACAACGGTCGAAACGTCGTGAATATGGCAATAAAGATGATGACAGCAGTCCGAACAATATAAATAATGTAAAAAAAGAAAATAATAATTTATCAAAAAATATCTAAAAATATTTATTTACAAAAACTACATGAAAAGAAACAAAGGATAAATTTATATTTTGTCGAGTATTCTAGAATTGGTCAAATTTTGTACACGTGCAGTTTTAACAAGATTATTTTGTTCCTCAAAATAGTCGTTTTTCGTCTAAAAATTTAAACTTTGAAAATAGGTTATTTTTTAGACGAAAAATTAAGGATGCGACTGTGGATTCAAAGGCTTGCAGGTGTGCCATGATAAATTTGGAAAATTTTACAACGAACAGTTTTTAGCCAAAATATTGATTCGTTGAAGATATTTTAGCGTTCTCGAGAGGCATCATAGATGAAGCCAAATTTCTGACGCCATGGAATGAATACGGATGATGCAAAAAATTCTTCCATTATTTGAAGATTAATAAATGTAAATTTTTCAGGATTTAATACAAGGTCTGTTATATGAAAGTTACCATTATTCACATTCAGAACAATATCCACATCGTCAAAGAATTTCGAACAAAATCCATTATTTAATTGACTAAGGTAGATTGTTCTCGTTCTGTTAGCCAAGTCTTGGGATATTTGGTCTCTTTCCTTTCTTTTTTGTACTTGTAATTTTGAAATTATTTGTTTGAACATTATTTTTGATCGATACTTGTATTTAAGTTCATATTCTGTTTATAATCAAACAGTATTATATTTTTGTTTCTACCGGCCTGATTATTTACGATAAAATTTTGTTACGAAAATGTGTGTAATTCGGCAGGATTTTCGTAACAAAAGTTTATCGTAAATAATCAAGCCGGTAGAAATAAATATATAATAGTTTGAATATAAACAGAATATCTACTTATTTACAAGTATCGATCAAAAATAATGTTCAAACAAATCATTTCAAATTGTCGGTTGTTTATAACCAATTTCGTTAAACTTGGTTAATTTCCGTAACTTATAACTTTGCTACTCAATTACCCACTATATATATATATATATATATATATATATATGGTGGTCCAAAATTACTTGGACAGTATATATATATATATATATATATATATATATATATATATATATAATCAGTGTTGATAGAGTATGGGGACATGCTCGAACATAGTTTTTAGGACATGCTCTGTATTGTGTAACGATAATGAATCCTTTGTTTTCTGCTTTGATTCCTAAACTCCATAGCCATTAATCAACGTGGCTCTTATCTGTAACAGCTTGCTTACTAGAAAGAACATATTAACCCTGTTGAGGTTTTTGCTACCATTTTTATTCGAGATTATTATTATTATTATTATTTTTTTTTTTTTTTTTTACCCAC
Source organism: Ascarosepion bandense (assembly GCA_037127315.1). Classification (NCBI taxonomy): domain Eukaryota; kingdom Metazoa; phylum Mollusca; class Cephalopoda; order Sepiida; family Sepiidae; genus Ascarosepion; species Ascarosepion bandense. Next base: position 2,748,679 of record JBBBDQ010001267.1, on the reverse strand, counting down.
ATTTGTTGTATAATCACATACCAGGTATAGCTAATGCGTTGTGGTGCAGTAGAGATTGGCTCAGATTGTGAAATTGGAGCACTGAGTTCGAATTCTGGGGGCCTCAGACACAACACAGACGCCTACATCAAGTGCCACGAGGAATGAGTGCAGCCCTAGGTCAAGAGGATCGCCGCTGGAAAATCCTACATCCGACAACAGGATATGTATTAGGAAGAGAAAGTAGGAGAATACAGTCATGTCTGTCAGACTATTTCGGCGACCTCATCACCCCATATATATGGCAACCCTACTCCCCAGACTGAAAATCTTTGAAAATTTTGTGTGTGGAGCACAGTTGTGTATGACACCGACAAATCTCTTTGTAACGCCAAAGATGAACTTAATGCAAGGATTAATGCAGCCTCCAATAACTTAAAAAAAGTTGCAGCAGATTCTCAAGTCGTCTGTAGGCCGTGGGTTAATCCAATGGAGATTTAATTGAACATATTTACTCTCTAGTATTTCAAGATATTTTTTCACATCCTACACCCCACCTAATATATATATATATATATATATATATATATATATATATTTTAACGAAACTTGGTTATAAGCAACCGACAATTTGTAATGAATTATTTTGAACATTATTTTTACCGATACTCGTATTTAAGTAGATATTCTGTTTTTAATTAAACAGTATTTTTATATTTATATCTACCGGCCTGATTATTTACGATAAATATTTATTACGAAAATGTGTGCTATCTAGCAGGATTCGAACCTTTTCCGTAACATGTTTACATTTGTTGACATTACGATACTTTTCAGAGCAGATATGTTTGTTTACGATGAATCAAAAATTGTGTTATATAAGCAAGATATAAACCTCGTCTGGTCAGGAGGCTATCTATGGTCGAGGGGTCTAAGACGTTACCAGATCAAATGGTAGCTTCCTCTATGTAAATAGGGATCGCAGGTTCGAATCCTGCTAGATAGCATACATTTTCGTAAATAATCAGGCCGGTAGATATAAATATAAAATACTGTTTAATTATAAACAGAATATCTACTTAAATACGAGTATCGGTAAAAATAATGTTCAAAATAATTCATTATATATATATATATATATATTTAAATGCGTATTACCAAGGCAAGGTAGCTACTCTTATTTACAAAATGTAATCATATCACGCTAGTGGCGCTCTACACCGCAAATTCATCCAACAATAAATTATTTGGTAGACTACCTGTAGAACCTAAGGCCACGGCCTCCCTCACTAGGTTGTGCCGATGTGCTTTCTGCAGCCGGTAGGTGTCATGGTGGCATCACCCATCCAGCGGAGTGAACTCTACCAACCATTACGTACTCCTCCTCACAAGATGGAGTGACAAAGATAGAGTAAGTAGCTTGGAAAAACGTTTTAAATTATATTTTATAAATGATTTAAATTATATTTTATATTGTATATAAATACATTTTTATTGTCATGGGTTTATAATAATAGAAATAAATAAATACTGTCAAAAAATACATTTTTAAACTTACAACTTTTTAGTAGTCTTACCTATATATATATATATATAAAGTCAATTAAACCTAGTGAGCCAACAAACCTACTAAGGATTCACCTAGGCGAATCTTCAGGTAACGCTGGTTGAAGAGGAAATTAACAACAAAATAAATGGAACTCAAACACCACGTGACCGAAAAAAAAGACGACACCAAACACAAATAGGGGGAACTTTTGTTAAGAAACCAAATATCTAAACATTAAAATCTAATATATATATATATATATATATATATATATATATATATATATATATATTAATGGAAACGTTATTATAGTTGATCCTTTACATTTTCTATAAACGCTGTATTTTATTCATTACGCAGTGTGTATAACGTCTATGTGCCTGCACTTTCGGGAAATTTTATTAAAAGAAAATACGGGCATTTATTTCAAGTAACCCTGTCCACTATAATAACGTCTGAATTAATAAAAAAAAGTCGAATTAAATATTAAATATTTATATTAACAACATTCGAAACATTAACTAAAACTGTGCTCAATATAGAAATAGAGATATGAATATTTATTATGAATTGTAATTTAGAACGTGTTCGAATTACAATCTTCTACAAAGTGTGCATTTTGTTTCGATATATATATATATATATATATATATATGGATGTACTAAATAAATTTATGCGTAAATATGTATGTATTTAAGAAATTTAACAGGTGAAGAGGCTCATCCCATGTTTCCTGTTTAGGATGTGGTTTCCGGCTTTCTCTTTTCCAATCTTTTCACTCTTATGTAGCCCCCTGCACATCAGTGGCGTTACCGCCTTGCTCGGGGTGATATGATTAAAATGATTAATATATATATATATATATATATATATATATATATATACAAGTATTTCATATATATATATATATATATATACATACGTATATGTAGGCACACACACGCACACACACACATATATATTGGCACGAAAAACTAAAAACCAATAGTTGTTTCCAGTTTAAGCGAAACCGTAGACATAAAGAAAAACGAATGGATGTAAGTCAAATTTTCATTTCCTGGTATCGATATCAAATAAGTTCTTTTCGTCGTAAACAGAATTTTAAAGGCTAAATAAGTCCTCTGAGTAAATTCTATCATGGCTGAGACTAAGAACTACAATTATACCTACTTAGAGCGAAACCCGAAGCAAAAACTAAAATAAAAGGGTTGAAAAAATACAGACATACAGGTAGATAAACAGAAACACAAACAGCTTGCCTTATATATATATATATATATATATATATATATATATATATATATATATATATATATATCGATTTTCTGCACTATTGTAAGAACTGCAACGTTGAAACTTCTGAATATCGTTTCTTATGTCTTTGTCTATGAGTGTATCAAATTTGATTAAAATCGGACCACTCCTTCTATAACCCGATTTTTTCGATTATCGATTTTCGATATTTATCGGGGGTACCTCGACACAAAACTTAGCTAAAAACACTCTCAGGCGCTTATAGTACAACTGTGTGAATTTTCAAGAAAATTGGTTCAGCCGTTTTGGAGTCTATAGGTAACGGACTTACACACACAGACAAAATTCCATTTATAAATAAGTTTAGATATATATGCATTAAATACTTATATATGTATGGGTATGTGTGCGTTTGTGTATGCATTCATTAGAGTTATATATATATATATATATATATATATATATATATATATATATATATATATATGGATGTATTAATCAAATTTATGTGTATATATGTATGTATTAAAAATTGTATATGTATTTAATATACATATATATATATATATACGTGCGCATATGTAGGTATATAGATATATATACATATATATACATATATATATATATATGTATGTATATAACGTAGAACACTTGGTATATTATCCAGGTAAATTCCGATAGAGATGAACTCAAAAGAACTCAATGTTAAATATATTTATTTAATTTAACAGAGTAATATCGTTCAGAAAAAAATTTAGTATACTACAATTTCAATGGGTAATACATATTGCACCGCACAATGATGTTATTGCAGCTCGACAGACCCAAGTTGTACAACAGTTGATCTTCGAAATATCCACACCCAAAAATTCTTTTCACAGACGCTCATATGTCAACTGTTGGACCACTTGGGTCAGACTAGCCGCAATAATATATATATATATATATATATATATATATATATATATATATATATATATATATCCATGTGAAGAGAACCAACAGTTTTCCGTCACTTATATTCCGACAAAACAGACAGACGAACACCGGCTGACGCCAGTCTGTTTCATGTGTGAAAGCAATATTGAATCCATCTCCTAAAGATCGCGTTTAAGTATGAAACAGACTATCGCCATTCAGTGCTGAATTCTGTTTCTGCATTACTCATATTTAGATACGCCCTGTCCATGATATTGGACAGTTTTATCGTGCGAATATAACATATTTTAAACAATAGATAATCATGTATATACACTTGTTTGTTGGAATAATTATATATTTTCTAACATCGTAATTTAAATATGGATTTCTATGCAAACAAGATTTGTCCAGCTGAAATATAGTTTCAAATAATCTTCTGACGTTGGCCTTGTGTCATGCTAATAACTCTGACTAATTAATGCCATGATGAATATTACTAGTAATAATTCAGCATCATTGTCTCTGCCTTCCCTCCCAGTTTTCCGCGCCCGTTTACATACCGCGAAAGCGACTATGGCATATTGTTCAGACAACCGTGATTTGAAGCTGATATCAGCGACCAGCTATGGCCACTCAAGGCTTTGGCTGTTGCATTCCCGCGTCTGCTGCCAGTCTTTCCCATACTTCGCGCGTGCAACGCGTGATCACCATCTTCATTGTTGTTTTTCCCCGTCTCAAGGTGTTTACATTGGAACACAATTACTGAAACACGCACCTGTCACGAAACACATTCGTTTTGTTTCGCTATTGTCGCAGCAAGGAAATCGTGTGTAATATTGTGTTTAGGCCTCTTCTAACCATGTGCGGCTAACTACACGCCTTGTATTTGTTGTTCAAAGAAATGGTGACGGACAAACTTGGACTGAAGTGGCCAATCTAAGTAGGAGGTCTGTGTCCATTTCTCTAGGAGTGTTTGTATTAAAATGAAAACATATGGATGCATTAATCATATACAAATTCCCATATGTGTGTGTGTGTGTGTGTGTGTGTGTGTGTGCGTACGTGTGTGTGTGTGTGTGTGTGTGTGTGCGTACGTGTGTGTGTGTGTGTGTGTGTGTGTGTGTGTGTGTGTGTGTGTGTGTGTGTGTGTGTGTGTGTGTGTGTGTGTGTGTGTGTTTATAATGTACGAGGAGAGAGAGAGAGAAAAATGTGGACATTGTAATTAAGACTTGTGTTTGTCTTTATTTCTAAGACGATGTATTTTAATTATTTACACTATTTACATTGTTCAGACTGTTGACCATATCTTTGCTGCCATATTCACGACATTTCAACCGTTATACAATCCGACCATCTTCAGGTGATTTAAATTTTTTGAATGGAACACATTATTTCTTTCGGGGTAGATTGCTCGAGTTTCACAAGTCATGCCTCTTCTATATACGTGTATTAGAAATCTCCCTTTAACTCAACCCCATATGCGTTATTCATATCTGCTGTAACCAGGTATTGAACTCACAACACTTTGGGTCAAGTCACAGGATTAAACGAACGCTTTTATCACTTTGCCATGTATGCTTCTTGCATCTATATATTATCCTTAATTTTATTATTTTCAATGGCATTCATTTTCTTAAATTTGTTCTGATATATAGAAATTTATATATTATATTCTCCCATATAGATAACTAGCATCATAGCCCGGCGTTGCCCGTGCAACGCAAAACATTTTAGTAATATTATCCTATTACTAAAATGTTTTGCGTTGCACGGGCAACGCCGGGACTATGATGCTAATTATCTATATGGGAGAATATGAGAAATGAGAGGAGTAGATGGAAATTATTTTAAAATTGTTCAAAAATTCCATTAAAAAAATCTATTTTCTTTTGTTTTGCGTAAACGTGATTTGATGTTTTGTGTAACATTGTAAACAACATTGCGTTTGTTTTTGTTTCAAAATTACGGGGAAAAATATTTACATTTTTTGTTGACTAAATGAATTTAACATAAAAATAAAAATTATTTCATTTGTTAAAGCTTTATTTTTTAATTCCTTTTTCTGAAGTATGAAATATTAAATCTGAAATAAAAAAGACTTCATTAAATTAACCATTAGCACTTTTTTTTTTTACATATTTTGTTTCTGTTTGAAAAAAAAAAAATTAAATATTTCTTTTGTTTCAAAATTACGGGGGAAAATATTCACATTTTTTTGTTGACCAAATGAATTTTTAAAACGCCGGAATAAAAATTTAATGTAATGCCTTATTAATATTTTAGTCGCGTTTGACACGTGTGATTTGATTTCTGTGACGTAATTTAGCAACACTCTTAGATCTTAGATGTCTTACGGAGCAAATGTAAACAGTCGGCTCCATTGGCCAAAAAGTGCGAAAGGGAAAATTGCTGAACTTAAACTCAAAAAGTATGTGTCGACTTGGCTTCCTTGTAGATATGTGTCCCTAGAAAGTTTGAATGGCGGAGCTTAAAAAATGTAGGCGTGGATAGGGAACAGTCACACAGAGACTCACAGATTGACTTATATATATATATATATATATATATATATCGATAGATAGATAGATAGATAGATTATATTCATATACATTAATATATATAGCTATCCATGCAGACATACATACATATATCTTAATTTCCACGTTAATACTTTTATTCTCAGGGTCATGTGACCTTTAGGAAATTAAATGGTCGGTTCGAATTTTGAATCACCTGAAAAAGGTCGGTGCGTACAACGGCCAAAACGTTGTAAATATGGCAACAAAATCCGCACAATATAAATAGTGCAAATAAGATATATTATACAGTCCGAACAATATAAATAGTGCAAATAAGATATATTATACATTGATAAAAATTGTCCGAACAATATAAATAGTGCAAATAAGATATATTATACATTGATAAAAATCCTATTGATTAACCTATAGCTGGAGAGATAAGAGATGAATTCATATCTTTCTCAAGGGTATTTGAGCGTAAGAACCCGACTGGAATTGGAACTTGTAAAACCGAGTCAATTCTTAACGGTTATCCGTTACAGTATCCGAACATCCAAATTGGTATTCCCAAGCGGTTACCTATATAGGTAATAACCAGGCTCGACGTTGCTTAACTTCGGTGATCACATGATAGTTGCTTTTTCAACATAATTTGAGAGTAAGCGTAATTTATTTTATTCGTATTTTTATAACTAGCATTATTTCTGTACAGCATTTTAAAAATGTATCCAAATTCTTGAAACAAATCTAAACTTATTTATAAATGGAACTACATCTGTGTGTGTGTGTGTGTCTGTGTGTGTGTGTATCCGTTACCTATAGACTCCGAAACAGCTGAACCGATTTTCTTGTACTATAAGCGTCTGCGAGTGTTCTTAGCTAGGTTTTATGTCGAGGTGCCCCAGATAAATATCGAAAATCGATAATCGAAAAAATCGGGTTATAGAAGGAGTGGTCCGATTTTAATTAAATTTCATACACTCATAGACAAAGACATAAGAAACGATATTCAGAAGTTTCAAGGTTGCAGTTCTTACAACAGTGCAGAAAATCGATAATATATATACATATATAAACCGATATCAGGAAATCAAAATTTGACTTACATCCATTCATTTTTCTTTCAATGTACAGTTCCGCTTTAACTGGAAACAACTATTGCTTTTTAGTCTTTCGTGCCAACGTCCAAAGAGTCTGAGCTCCAGGATGATGGATTAGTTTTAAAGCTTTCATTACACCCGATAACGCCGATCTATACTGCTAGTTATTAAAATATTAACCGACATATTCAATCGACATTAACACTGGCTGATCGATCCACTAATGTCGAATGTTCCCTAATAAGAAAACAGCTAATATTATCATTATTCGTTTGAAGAAGATAGTGGGCTTAGAAAATTTGACACTCACGGGATATATTGAAGACAAGCGGTACAGAAGAATGTACCATATAACCTGCATAATGAGGTTGTGTAAATGTTTGGCATAATTCGATTAAGAAGAGACAAAAAAAGGGCAGGATTTAATGAGCTATTTTTTTATTTTTTTTATTTAGTCATTTCACCCTAAACAAGGTGGGGACTGCCACAATTGCACAGGAGAAGAGATTGGGTATAGTGGATATTTAAGACAAAGATAAAAGATGAATTGGATTCAAGAAGATAGAAGACGACAACTGACTTTGCATTGAAATTTTTGTAGATTGTAGCTATCAGGAAAGCAAATAGACGGAAAGGAGTTCGACGGGCGGGAAATGCGAGAAAATCAATTTTCCGTACAGAAGTGACGGTTGAATTGAACTATTTCAACGGCAAAAGGGTGGGACCTAGTCAGTCAGTCAGTTAAGTGTCATACGTGATACACGCTTGGGCGATCATGTCTCGAAAGAGACATGACTGACTGGGCAGAAGATTATCCCGCAGTAGGTTGCCATTGCTTTCTGCGGTAGACTGGTTGCTGACCAAGGCTATAGAACCCAATCTGTCCTGCTATTTAACCCATAACTGGCTATTTGCGCGTAAGTGAATACAATGGATTCAACTGGAATTCGAACTCGGCTCCCCGGTTTCTCGTTCCGAGCCTATATCCACTGTACCACAACGCACATCCTTGGGACCTAGTAGCACGCTTAAATATCACGTAGACGGGTCACCATTGAAGAAAAGCTCACGAGAGCAGTTGCCATAAAAATATCTGTAGAAAAAAACAGAGGGAATCCATGTCAGGTCGGTCAGAAAGTGACTAAAGTTGAGATGCCAGGTCAGGACCTATTATATTGCAGATCCTTCTTTAGATTTTGTCAAGAACCTCGAGATTAATAGCAGGAACACCCGACCAGATATGGCAACAGTGTTCAATGCATGAACGATCGGTTGCTTGATAAATGTGCAAGATACAAGAGCTATAAAGGACAGGAAATTTTGGAGAGTCTTCATCGCCCACGTCTTGAAGAGACACGGTATATTAAAAAAAAAGCAGACTTTTCTCGTTTCGTCCATGATAATTTGGTTGCGAATATCATATATAGGATACACATAACAAACGTTGAAAAGAATTGGTCTGATGAAAATGTCGACATCTCTTCTCACTGTTTCCATTTTTCCCCCCACTCTCTCTCTCTCTCTCTCTCTCTCTCTCTCTCTCTCTCTCTGTGAATCGGTGCGCTTTTATCGTGTGACAGTGGCAGGGGCTAACAATTTTATCAGAACACGGCACGTGACATAAAACAGACGACATCAATTTTCGATGGCGCTTGTAGAACGCGTGAAGCGTCACCAAACACTCGTTCTAATTACCGCTACTTTCCCTGGAACCACAACGTGACCAATTTTGAAGAGGAACGAAAAGCATCAGGGGAAAAAGCAAAAAAAAAAAAAAAACATTTTATTATTGTCGTTTAATTTTTGCTTATTCCAATATTCTGTCTGTTGCAAATTTTTTTCTCATTCGATTTGCGTTTCTTTGACACCTCTTGTCCTTTTTTAAAAATTATTTCCTTCAATTTTTTTATGTTCTTTAATTCCTATGTGCGTTGTGGTGCATTGGATATCGGCACGGAACGAGAAATCGGGGAGCCGAGTTCGAATTTCAGCTGAATTCATTGCATTCACTTACGCACAAATACCCTTGGGAAAGCTATTCGTTCCAGTTATGGGTTAAATAACAGGACAGATTGGGTTCTATAGCCTTGGTTGGCAACCAGTCTACCGCAGAAAGCAATGGCAACCTATTGCGGGATAATCTTCCTGCCCAATCAGTCGTGTCTCTTTCGAGACATGATCGCCCAAGCGTGTATCACGTATGGCTGAATTAACTGACTGAATTCCTATTTGAATCTGTATCTTTCTTTAAAAAGAATTTTGGCGGACCTGAAGCAGACTACCACCACGTTTAATTTTGATATTTAAAAAAATTTTTTTTCACTTTTTTCAGCGCAGTCCTATCGATTACCCCCTTAGCTTTACGATTGACAAAAAGAATTTGAAAAATTTCAATATCTGAACATTTTTGTGGCGGGGGCGGGTCAGTTTCTCATACAATGTTTTAGTAAATCGTCGCCGGTGCGACATTACCGCCACCTGTAAATTTATTCACTATCAAATTTTTGGACTTTTATCAGGGCATTATTATCTTTTACACCTTAAACTTTATGAATGACAAAAAAAAAGATTTGCAAAAATTTCAATATTTAAACAATTTTAGTCGGGGGACCAGTTTCTCATGCAACCTTATAGTAAATTGAAAATGAAGGATCGATTTACCTTAACGTAGTATGAGAAACTGAGCCCCCAACCCTCAATTTGCTTCAATATTGTAATTTTTCAAACTTTTTTTGATAATCGGAAAGTTCAAGTAAAAATCGATAGCACTGCGCTGAAAAACGTTAAAAATAAAATGAAAAACAACAAAATTAAACGTGGTGGTAGTCTGCTTCAGGTCGCCAAATTGGTTTATCTATTTCAATGCGTTATCAGTCATTAATGTTTAACATATTTAACGTTCCAATTATCCATCTCTGTTAATCATTTATAACATGCTATAAATATCCACTTAGCTTAATTTAGAAGAATAGGAAGACTGTGCAGCTTCAATTTTTCTAATATAGACGGTTCTCACTTTTAGTATTATCATTTGAAATCTTTTTTTTATAACACGACTCTAAAACCGACACTTGGAAAAAGCGTGAAATACTAATCTATCTCGACGACTAATCCAGCCCATCTACATCTATGAAAATAACTCTTTTATCATGTAGATGTGTACTTCCCTTTTATATTTCCTTCTTTCTCTCTTTCTATCTTTCTATCTTATTAATATGAAAGTCGGCTCTCTGTGCAGGGCCCGGAAATTTTTTCCACCTGAAACTATTCTGCACATATACAAATCTACCATCCGCCCGTGTATTGAATATTGCTGCCATATCTGGTCGGGTGCCCCTGCTGCTCTCCTTGGGCTTCTTGACAAAATACAAAGGAGGATCTGTAACGTGGTTGATACTGACTTGGCAGACCGGCTGCAGCCGCTCTCACACCGGCGTGATGTAGCTTCCCTGTGCCTCTTCTACAAGATGCAACTAGGTCCCACCCTTTTACAGTTAAACAAATAAGATGTAACCGTAAATTCTACTCCAACAGCTTCTTTTCTCGCGCTTCCCGCCTGTGGAACTCCCTTCCACAAGTCTGCTTTCCCGACAGTTACAATCTCCAGGTGTTTAAATGTAGGGTCAATAGACACCTCCTATCACACTAACTCCCAGCTATTCTCACAACACTCTCATCTACCCAACCCTCATTCTCGGTATCCTCACCCACCTATCACCCACCCTCTGTTATTTCCTATATTTAACCAGCCTTTCTCCACTCTACGTAGCCCCCTGCACAGTAGTGGCAGTGACATGCCTTGCTCGGGGTGAAACGCTTATAAAAAAAAAAATTTTTTTAAATCTATTTCTTTTTCTATCATTTTAAGGCTTTCCTTTTCACTTGCTCTCATTAGTCTTTCTTTTATTTTCTTCTTGTTTCCGACAAAATTTTTCCTTGTCTTATTTTCCTTATCTCTCTAATATTCTCTTTGTTTTATTTTTTCAATCTCTCCAACATCCAGTGAGCCTTTGCCTCCTGCTAATTTATCTTTTTGCCTCCATTCGAAGCTTGTGGAAGGGTGACTGGTATGGCGTCTAAGCCTAATGTGACACTAGTCTATCACGTTTTCAAACAATTTGCCTCGACACAAGCGACCCTTGCTGAAGGCCCTCGATCGATATGAATGATGGAAAGAAACCTTAACTGCTAAAATACCACGCCTACATGCAGCAGTTTTGTGCTGGTCCTTCATTTGGGAAATGTTGGAAATGTTGGAATTTCGATAGATATGTTTATGAAGAGGAGAATCGAAGAGGAGACGTATAAGGAGTAATGAGAGTCGACCTGTGAATGGGACATAAGATTCCCGCATATGATACAAGTCTGTTTTCGCTAAGAGTGTGCATGACAACTGGGAGGAGTGAGGGAATCTTTGCGCATACATGAGGAAAAACGCAATGTGATATTAAGAGATATTAATGAGATTGTTCTGGAATGTGCTTTGTGGTGTAATGGATATCGGCTCGGAATGAGAAATCGGAGAGCTGAGTTCGAATTCCAGTCGGATTCTTTTCATTTACTTACGCAAGAATGCCCCTGGGAAAGGTATTAATACATCACTTCTGCCTCCATCTATGGGTTAAATATCAGGACAGAATCGGTTCTACAACCTTGATTGGCCCAGAAAGAAATGGCAACCTACTGCAGGAAAATCTTCTGCCTAGTCAGTCATGTCTCGAAAGAGATATGCTCGCCCAACTGTTTATCACGAATGGTTATTAACTGACTGAGTGTGCTGGTATAGGGACATGTGTATCGGCAAGATTAAACATTTTTTCGCCAATCCTTTCAGTTGGAGTGGGCCTAACTTTGAAAATCATCATCCTAAACTACCTAGCACATAGGCTTGGATGTTTATTTTTGTCAAGTGTGTTTGGATATATATTTACTTGAAATCTTCTACATAAATTCGTTATTATTCGTTATTATTAGATTATTCGTGCATTGAATACTGCTGTCATATCTGGTCGGGTGCACCTGCTATCCACCTAGGTGCCTTGACAAAATCCAACGGAGAATCTGTAATGTGATAGATCCCGACTTGGCAGCTCAGATACAGTCACTTTCTCACCGGCGCAATGTGGCGTCCCTGTGTCTCTTCTACAAATACTTTTGTTCCAATGAACTTAGCTCACTGGTGCCCTCTATATATAAATTTACTCGAGCAACAAGATTAGCAACTAGGTCCCAACCTTTTACTGTGAAACCAATAAATTGTAAACGCAAGTTTTACTCCAACATCTTTTCTCGCATTTCCGGCCAGTAGAATTCCCTTTCATTTACTTGCTTCCCCGACAGCTACAATCTCCAAGAATTTAAATGTAAAGTCAATAGTCATCTCTTGTCTCACTAACTTGCATCCTCACTCTCATGCTCCTTTCTCCGTTCACTTCAGTCTCAACAATATTGTCATCCTTCTCTTATCCACTTCCTGACACCCCCTATAACCTGTTACTCTTTCTCATGACATTCCTCCTATGTAACCCCTGCAAAACAGTGGCAGTAAAATGCCTTGCTTGGGGTGATATGATTATAAAAAAAATAAAAAAGATAGATAGATAGATAGATAGATAGATAGTCCGGGAGCTACAATCTCCAAGAATTGAAATGTAAAGTCAATAGTCATCTCCTATCTCACTAATCTGCATCCTCTTCTTCATGCGTCCTTCTCTGTCCACTTCACTCTCATCAGTATTCTCATCCTTCTCTTATCCACTTCCTGACACCCCCTATAACCTGTCACGCTTTCTCGTAACTTTCCTTCTATGTAATCCCCTGCAAAACAATGGCAGTAAAATACCTTACTTGGAGCAATATGATTATAAAAAAATTTCTATAGTATTATAAGTTGGATATAAAATGGGGGATCAATTCTACATTACAATCAATATATTAAATGATCCCTCACTTTATGGTCACCGTCCTCCTTCTCTTACCCACTTCCTGACACCTCCTATAACCTGTCACTCTTTCTCATAACTTTCCTCCTATGTAACCCCTGCAAAACAGTGGCAGTAAAATTCTTTGCTTGGGGCGATATGATTATAAAAAAAAAATTATATGTGTATGTTCGAGAAAGCAGGACAGCACGTTTATGTAATATCGATCTTCCAAAAATAACAGTGAATGCGGGACAGCCTCGCCAGTGATTGAGTGACTAGTGGCCGGACACTGAGAATAATGTGAACAACAACGAAGATTTAGCTAAAATTGAAACAAAAAAAGACATTTACAATTGGAACTAGAAAATAATGAGAAAAGAGTCCTTAACAAATTTAACACCCTAAGTACTTGTTGAGGAAACAGGAAAGCAGAGAATAGCTTACTTAGCGAGCTTGTATATAAAAGATAGCATATAAGCAAATACTGCTAAGAACGACAGAAGACAGGAAGTTATGGAGAGCCATGATCGACCACACCCTGAAAGTACGTAACAGAGAGAAGAATAGCTATTTACGTTATTTACCTTGTTCAGAGGATGTGCGTTGTGGTGATGTGGATATCGGCTCGGAACGAGAAATCGGGGAGCCGAGTTCAAATTCCAATTGAATTCCTTGTATTCACTTACGCACAAATACCCTTGGGAAAGGTAATAATCCGTCTTTTCCCTCCAGTTATGGGTTAAATAACAGTGCAGATTGGGTTCTATATCCTTGCCTGGCAACCAGTCTACCGCAGAAAGTAATGGCAAACTACCGCAGGATAATCTTCTGCCTAGTCAGTCATGTCTCTTTCGAGACATGATCGCCCAAAGCGTGTATCACGTATGGCATTTAACTGACTAACCTTGTTAAGACTTGTCCACATCTCTAAGATTTTGTTCGTCACTGCCGTGGTTCTGTGGATAAAAGCGTTGGTTAGTTCCATTGACTTGACCCAAAGAGTTGTGAGTTCAAATACCTGGCTTCATCAGTGGTGAACAAAAACTTAGAGAGTTGAGTTAAAGGGAAATAACTAAGACATCCGGAAGTGACATGGCTTTTGAAACGAGAACAACATACCCCAGTAATCGAAATTCTAAATTCCAGTCACCTGAAGAAGGTCGAAGCGTACAACAGCCGAAACATCCTGAATATAAAAATGTGAAAGAAAATCATCTGGTAAGACACAGTGAACCAAATTCCGAGGAGATAAGAAATTGATTCAATATAATCTTTCCAAATATCAGCAGAGAACATTAGCCCGAGAAGGCACAACGGGTCACTCTCTTGAAGGCTAACAGTAGTCACGCTGATGAAAGGTAGAATGGTTTCACTCAAATGATTAACAGAAAACAGTTTTATTGAAGAGGCGTTAAAAGCAGTCCAGGACACATAGTTCCCTATATGTTGGGGCGCTCTCCACATTTCCACGGAAATGGACTATTCGAATCACTATATAAAATAGTAGTGATTATATCTCGAGAGAAGGAAGTCGAGGAAAGAAGTCGAGTAAGGAAGTCGAGTGAGCGAGTCAGTCGGGTATTTCCGGTATTGCACCGGAAGTGTTCTACTAGTCGATCTATCACGTCTCTACGACGATACTGTATACTAATTACCTTGTTCTGTATTCTACTAATCCTCACCTCTTGTAAATACTTCTCTTTCCTGTCAATACACCAACTTTTATACTATTACGTTGTTTTGTATTATTTCACATGAATCTGTTACCCGACGTAATACTATATAAAAGCGTTGCTTGGATACAGTGATTTGACTCAAAGAGTTGTTCGCTCAGTACTTGGTTATAGTAGAGGTGAACAAAAATTTTAGAGAGTTAAGTTAAATGAAGATAACTGATGCATTTGGAAGTAGCATGATTCATAGAACGAGAACTATTTACCACAGGAAAACGAAATAAAACGTTCAATTCAAAATTCTAGTCACCTGAAGAAGTTCAGAGTTTACAACAGCCGAAACGTCGTGAATATGGCAACAAAATGAGGACAACGGTAAATAATGTAAAGAGCTGCGTATTGTTTGAATTTTTATATTTCCAATGCCTGGTCCCCACGGTGGACTATCTCTGTTTATTGACAATCATATTGTTTTCACACTGTTAAGAGGTAGTCCTTTCTCTTTGCGTTACAAATAGGTATGTGTATATTTATACAAACATGTTTGTAGTACATTGTTATGAAGCTGAGAGGGCAAGAGACAAACAGGGAACATGACGCAGGGAGCAGATTTTTTTAATAACATAAAAAAATGAAAAATGAGAACGAGTTCGAAGAACGTTATTTGCCAGTATGCACACTTTGCTTTTTACTCTCTGCGTGCAGTCGTAACTGTTTAAACAAAATGATTGCTTGACGGAAGCCCTTGTGTGCAACTGTCGGGCAGTAGCTATGAGACTTTGAATAGATTGACGCATTGGCTCACGTGAGGGGATTGCAATTGATTTGAAAAATGAAAATTTCGACCATTAATAGAAATGGGGATAAATTATCCACGTTTTTTTTCTTCCCTCGTGCTCTTTGATGGTAAGCTGAATGGTATTTTGTCCATATTTGTTAACCGTCTCACACATTTGGTTTCCTTGCTAAACCAATACGGTGTGAAGCTTTTATATCAAGAGATGAGCAGTAATGAACAGTCCTCTTATTATTCCTTTTTTATTGCTGACATTATTTGCTATCTTCATCAGCTTGACGGCAAAATGGATGATAAAGCCGAATAAGCAACTCTCTGACTATATGATGTGTCATAAATATTGTAACCACCTTGTGTTATCGACACAGGCGTGCGCGAGAATACGTGTAGAGGTCCCCTGCTTATGTCTCTGTCTGACACAAGATCTGCATGATAAGGGCATTCAGGAAACTCAACTCGAAATTACTACATGAATTACTCTATATTATTACTAATTGAACACTCTCAAACACACGCACAATTAGAGACGGGAGGACAAAAAACTAACTCTCCGTGGGGACTGTCGCTTTGGGGCCTAAAATAATCTTCAGAATATATAGTATTGAATTCTATGTCCAGAACGTCTATATGTTACTGTGGATAATACAATCTCTCTCTCTCTCTCTCTATATATATATATATATATATATATATTCTCTTCTGCTCAATATATCCAAATAGTGGATATAATGGTGAATCTGGAAACAATTTTAGATTCCGTTTAAATTTTAAAATCATTTGTTTCTGATCAAAGGCCGAGGCCGGTCTGAAATATCAAATATATAAGAATAGAAATAAATAAATACTGGTCTGTTGGTGGCATTTACATTTTTTTTCTTTCTCTATCTTACACTCTCTGTATATATATATAATTATTTAGGTTTTAGTCATAATTAAATTCGACCAGTACACGGTTGTATTAAAACGTGTTCGATAAAATTATGTTTTAGAACTTTTGAATATTTTAAATTTGTAAACAAGTTATTACGCAACCCAGGTTTATACTATTCGGTGTCTTCAAAATCGGCCGAAGACACCGAAGGGTAGAAACATGAATTGTGTAATAACTCGTTTACAAATGAATATATATATATATATATATATATATATATATATATATATATATGAATATATATATAGGAAAAACTACTAAAAAGTTGTAAGTTTAAAAATGTAATTTTTTACAGTATTTATTTATTTCTATTATTATATTTGATATTTTAGACCGACCTCGGCCTTTCATCAGAAACAAATAATTTTAAAATTTAAACTAGAAGCGTCCATCGCGAGAGCGTTCGTCGACAGATATTTACATCACGTGACGTAGAAAGCGATAGAGTTTAAGACAGTATACGTGGTTCATCATTATACTATGAATATATATATATATACATTTTAATATTTTAATATTTTTCAATAAATTTATTTTTAAACGAATTCCATCTTCTCCCAGTATTGCAAGTATTCCCTTTTTGGTCTTGTCCTCTTCTTTGCCCCTTTGTAATTTTGTGCCAACGAAGCCCTTGACAAATGTTGGCTGAAAGGTTCCTCGGGTTTGGGAAAAACAAAATGACGTCTAATCTTTTTAAAGCTATTTTGTGTTTCTGTGGGTACAAATCTTTATATATATATATATATATATATATATATATATATATATATATATATTTCTTTTTAAATCGATATTTTTATTATTGAAAATGTTATTATGAAAAATAGAAGATAGAGCCAAATAATCAACTCTTTAACTATTTATTGTATGTATCATAAATAGTGCAACCACGTTGTGTTATCGACACAACGTATTTGAAATGAACCACCTACTTTTTAGATAGACCAAATGTATTACGTCTGTTGGAGTAAGCATTCGATTAATTTTTCTAAATAAAATGTGTTTCCCGGCAGTGTTCAAAACTGCATCCTACTTTCTAGGGGAAACTACCGAGCTTACTGCTCATCGGAGAACATCGGATTTCAAATTAGAATTGTTTACTATATATAATAACTTTTTGAAATATATATATATATATATATATATATATATATATATATATATATATTTCTTTCAGTCTACGGTTTCGCTTTAACTGGAAACAACTATTGCTTTTTAGTCTTTCGTACCAACGTCCAAAGAGTCTGAGCTCCAGGACCATGGATTAGTTTTAAAGCTTTCATTACACCCGAGCAACGCCGGGCTATACTGCTAGTATATATATATATATATATATATATATATATATATATATATATACTAGGTGCGATTGGTAAATTGTCGCAATTATTTTATTATTATTTTAACTATTCTTTAGGCTGAGTCTGAGATCCAGGATCATGGATTAGTTTTAAAGTTTTCATTACACCCGAGCAACACCGGTCTATTCTGCTAGTTCTCTATATGTGAGAAATGAGAACATTCTAAATGGAATAGAAATTCCGACGAAAGAGACATTCAAAATTATTGCAACATGCAGGGCAATAAAGACTCTTGGTGAATTAACATTCACCAGATATATCGTAGTTAAGCGAAGCAAATTAATATACTTGACTTGACTTAACTCATAGAAGCGAGGAGAAATGCGAAAAAGGAGAAAATATTGCTCAGTAAAACAAAAGATAGAAATTTAATTCTTAGGCTAGGTTATACTCTGTGGAAACAGGGCAAGTAATAATTAAAGAGTACTAATAAAGACTAAACATCCCTGGAGATAATCAACTCAATGAGATCAATTGATCTCCGTGGATTATATTAAGCGTTCATATGGAAATTACCCAAATCGACAAATACCTAATGAAAGCCGTCAGACATAACAGCCAAAACGTAATAACAGTAGTAACAAAGGTGTTAGTCCTAATTAGCACTTAAGTACCTGCCTTTGCACGGGATGGAAAGAATACAAGTTTACTTTAATTTTTTATACGACTTACATCTACATACATTAAATATTTGAGATATCTCTTGCGTTTGAAAGACTTGTTCTTCATGTAAACATTACTGCATAAGATAAGTTCTTCATGTAAACATTAGTGCATGAGATAAGTTCTTCATGTAAACATTAGTGCATGATATAAGTTCTTCATGTAAACATTACTGCATGAGATAAGTTCTTCATGTAAACATTAGTGCATGAGATAAGTTCTTCATGTAAACATTACTGCATGAGATAAGTTCTTCATGTAAACATTAGTGCATGAGATAAGTTCTTCATGTAAACATTACTGCATGAGATAAGTTCTTCATGTAAACATTAGTGCATGATATAAGTTCTTCATGTAAACATTACTGCATGAGATAAGTTCTTCATGTAAACATTAGTGCATGATATAAGTTCTTCATGTAAACATTACTGCATGAGATAAGTTCTTCATGTAAACATTAGTGCATGAGATAAGTTCTTCATGTAAACATTACTGCATGATATAAGTTCTTCATGTAAACATTACTGCATAAGATAAGTTCTTCATGTAAACATTACTGCATAAGATAAGTTCTTCATGTAAACATTACTGCATAAGATAAGTTCTTCATGTAAACATTACTGCATTGAACTTATCTTAATACTTGAAAATAAGAAACTAAAACAAAGATTAAACTGAAAATCCAAGCGCAGTTTTCTTTTCTTTGTTTTGTCGAATAATAAATTTGCAAGGGGTGTGTAAGTTTTGTAACAAATCGGATGAAAAATGTAGAATTTTATGTTAACAGAAATCAGTGAGGATACACACACACACACACACACACACACACACACTGACATGCATCTTCAGCTTTATTTATAGAAATGTAAATTATAATTACTTCTCTTCTAAGACATGAAAATAGGAAAGACAGAAAGTTGTGAATATCTATGATCGATTACCGGCTTTGTAGTGAAATTCAGGCTTACAATCATCCCATCTTGAAACACTAGTTCACGTTCGATTATCAGTTAAGCAAAGTTTAGCTTGGTCAGTACCTAGATGAATGACGGCATATAAATGCCGGATTTTAAAATAGCATGATAGATAACTTCTCAGAATTAGAAACCAAGGTATAAAACACGAAAATTGTCAAGTTATATTCACTTACGAGCAAAGAGAAATTGAGGATATCATGTAACTATCTAATCTTCTCCCGGCTATGGGTTAAATAGCAGAACAATATGGGCCCTAAGCCTTGGGTTGGTAACCAACATAGTATAGGGATTATTCTGCCAAGGCAATAAGAAGGAAGATAGGTAAGTATTTATTCAAATAACGCCACTTATTGTGCTTGAAGAAGTTGCATTACTGGGTTTTTTTTTTTGGTTTTTTTTTTGGTTTTTTTTTGTCATTTTTTCGAACCCACGTCTATTGAACAGGTGAAGAGGCTCATCCCTTGTTCCCTGTTTAGGATGTGGTTTCCGGCTTTCTCTTTTCCAATCTTTTCACTCTTTTATTTTTTATTTTTTTTTCAATTGGAGTAATTAGACTAAACTATCGCCCGGTTCACATTCCACCCACGTCTATTGGACAGGTGAAGAGACTCATCCCTTGTTCCCTGCTTAGGATGTGGTTCTCGGCTTTCACTTTTCCAATCTTTTCACTCTTTTATTTATTTTTTTTTTCAATTGGAGTAGATAGACTAATCTATCGCCCGGTTCACACTCCACCAACGTCTATTGAACAGGTGAAGAGGCTCATCCCTTGTTCCCTGTTTAGGATGTGTTTCCCGGCTTTCTCTTTTCCAATCTTTTCACTCTTACGTAGCCCTCTGCACACCAGTGGCGTTACCGCCTTGCTCGGGGTGATATGATTAAAAAAAAAAAATTCAATTTTCATTTTGTTTTGCCTTCTAAAATCAGTCTTTATTTTATTCTCGTGTTCACAATTTAGCTGGTAGTACTCGTCATAACTCTACCTGTAATTTGTTGGAAGTTTGTGTATTTATTATTGTGATGTCAGCAGTTTCTATTTCATTGATTATTAGTGGAGGCGAAATAAAATCTTCATATCTTATTGCTGTAGTAAAAATGGAAATAATGGCGACGACAATCGTGTAGCACAGGTGATGACAGCGCTCTTTATTCCTCTACCATTTGGACAGTCAATATTTATAGTTATTAAGACGGTGGCAGTACTGAGAGAGACGGTAGACACCAGTGTTTAGTATTATGGACGGTGGTCTCTTAACAGTTCGTTCATTTAACGATGTTCTTCTTTAGTATCTTGCTGCCAATGAGAAACATTTCTTCATCGCAGCCAATTTGTTTTTACGGTCTTTGTTGTAAAATGCATGAGAAAGAATGCAACCGATCTTAACTATTGGAAATATATTCGACTTCTTTCAGAGAAAGTACTATTGAGCATCTATTTTGTCGTTTTTCTTTTCTCTCTCTCTCTCTCTCTCTCTCTCTCTCTCTCTCACGTTTTAATATCCTCTTTTTTACCATATTCTCTATTTCTTTCTTTCTGTCCTTTTCTCTCCCTCTCTCTTCTCTGTTTGCTCTCTATTGTCCCCTTTTATTCGGGTGTTTCTTTCTTTGTGTCATATTTTCTGCCGTGTCCTGTTTCTTTCGGTATTTTGACTTTAAGACGCTTCTTCTCTTTCCATCTGTTTCTTCAGTTCGTTATTTTTAGATCTTTGTCTCTAGCTTCTGTTTATCTGTCTCTCTTTCCCACAGTTTCTCTGGCTCTTATCTCCCTCTCTCCCCGACCACCCCGTTCATTTTTTTTATTGTTATTGTTGTCTTTCTTTTACTTTCCACTTTTCTACTTATACTCTCTCTCTTTCTCTCTCTCTCTCTCTCTCACACACACACACACACACACACACACACAGCTTTCTCCCACTCTTTTTCTCTTCCACGTAACTACTTTTTCTTTCATTCTCTTTTAAACATATACGCTTTCTCTCTCTCTCTCTCTCTCTCTCTATCTCTCTCCCCCCACACGTATCTGCTTTCTCTCTTTCACACATATATCTGCCTTCCCTCTCTCCATTTCGCACGTATCTGTTTTCTCACTTTCTCTTTCACGTATATATTTTCTTTCTTTTTCCCATGTATCTGCTTTCTTTCTCTCTCTTTAATCACGTATCTGATCTCTTTCTCTCACTCTTTCTCTCTCTCTTTCTCTTTCCCACGTATCTGCTTTCTTTCTCTTTATCCTCCTACGTATCTACTTCTTTCTCCCCACCACCACGTATTTACATTCGCTTCTACATCTCTCTCTCTCTCTCTCTCTCTCCTGCTTATCTGCTTTTTCTCTCTTCTACTACTACTCCGCTTTCTCTCTCTCTCTCTCTCCTACTTACTTGTTTTCTCCTTCTGTCTCTTATTTCATTTCTCTCTCTTTCACGCTCTCTCTCTCTTTCTCTCTCTCTTACTTAACTACTTTCTCTCTTAACTTGTGTGTCTCTCTCTCTACCACATATCTTCTTTTTCCTCTACTCCAGCTTATCTGCTATCTCTCTTTCCTAATCTGCTCCCCCTCCCACTCCTACTTATTTGATTTCCCCCCAGATTATCTTCTTTATGTCCCTATCCTCTGCTCATCTGCTTTTTCTCTCTCTGTTCTACTTATCTACTTTCTTTCTTTCTTTCTTTCTTTCTTTTTTATATAATTTCGTTCACGCACACTTATCCTCTTCTTCTTTCTTTCTTTCTCTCTCTCTCTCTCTCACGTTTCCATTTTTCTCTTTCTCAAGCTCACTTTCTCTTTCACACATACTCTTATTTTCTAATTTATATATCTGCTTTCTCTCTCTCTCTCTCTCTCTCTCTCTCTTCGACTTATCTCTCTTCTCACACTCACTCTCCCATATCTCACTATCTCTCACACATATTCTCATTTTCTTATTTATATATCTGCTTTCTCTCTCTCTCTCTCTCTCTCCGATTTATCTCCCTCCTCACACTCACTTTACTCTTTCTCTCTTTCCTACGTATCCTCCTTCTATCTCTTTCCGTTTTATCCTCGACATGTAATGTAAAATAAATATCGTAACGAACACTCTTTTATCTCTTCTCCTCTGAGTCATGGGTTAAATAGCAAGACAACGTAAGTTTTTAATTGATCTCAATCCAGGAGAAGGGCAACTGGTTAGGTGTGAGTGTGGCAAATACACCGCCTATAACCCCACAGCAGCAGCACCTATGGTGTTAAAGTTCTGGTCCGACACAAAGCAGAGATTGAAATCGAAAGAAAAGTGAAAATCGTGGAGGAAAGCATACGATGACTTCGTTAGGAGATCACAGATGGTTTGAACATGCAACTCAGCTTTTGCAATATGCTTTCAGGCATTCAAAACCTATCTCTCTTTCTCTCTCTCGTTCTCTCTCTCTCTCTCTCTCTCTCTCTCTCTCTCTGTATATATATATATATATATATATATATATATATATATATATATATATATACAGTAATGGTTGTTGCAATGTTTTTAAATTCATAGTATCACTACACAAAAAATTTCTCATGTTTCGAAGCCAGCCCATTATGTTTTGGCTTCATCCTCAGGTCATGGGCTGGCTTCGAAACATGAGAAATTTGTTGTGTAGTGATACTATGAATTTAAAAACATTGTAACAACCATTACAGTATAACGCTCTACATTTGTATCGAGCACTCTTTATAAAAGTAAATGCATGAACAAAAGGTTAATAAACCTACGAGTTCAACAACTTAGTTACAATATATATATATATATATATATATATATATATATATATAGTCATCTGCAGACAGATCTGTTTCGCTGTATCACAGCTCATCAGTGCGTTATCCATGATTGAAACCCGACCGAATTGGCATCAGTCGGCGACTCTACCTCTGAGCTATGGGCGCTCGGTAAAAGGAGGTAGACTTTTTAGTGTGTATATTATCATTATACACGCCCAATAGCTGAGAGTGTTCTAATTCATTGCTGAATGAACGATGCGTAGATGCTAGAGTAGCTAATGTTTTTCAAAGTCTACCATTATTCCAGAGTGCTCAATCAGAGTGTGAGAGCGTAAATATATATATATATATATATATATATATATATAGGCATGTATGTGTGTGTGTGTGTGTGTGTGTGTGTGTAAAAGTAAAAGGGTATTGGTTAGTACAGTGATCGAACTTTAACTAGCAAGTAAGTGATGAACATTACATTTTCATATATATATATATATATATATATATATATATACATATAATATAAAACCACACGCACACACGCATATATATATATATATGTGTGTGTGTGTGTGTGTGTGTGTGTGTGTTTCATTATCTTTGTTATTTTTCTTTTTATTTCTTTATAATTTTCTTAACTTTTTTCTGTCAGCAAGCCTGCAACTTGGTGAGTTTAGCCAGTGTGATCTTATTTTTTATTATTTTTTGAATTATTTATTTACTTATTTTTACTTGTATTTTTTATTTTATTTTATTCTTTTTCGGTTCTTATCTTTTCTGCCTAATTTTTGTGTAAATTGTTCTTAATTATGAAATTTAGGTTTGGTATATTAGGGTTTTGGTTATATGTAGGAATTCTAAGACCGGCCATGTTTTTTTTTTTGTTTTTTTTTTTTATTGTTCTCTGTCATTCCCTTGCTAACTGGACACATGGCTTGGAGGTGATTCCCCCCTCCATCACACTACTGTCTGTTACTGCTTGCTTAAGGTAACTTAATCTCTCCAGAACTCTCCAGAACTGTATAGAAGAAACAGAATGAAGATAATTTTTGAAATTTTCTTAACTTTTTTCTGTCAGCAAGCCTGCAACTTGGTGAGTTTAGCCAGTGTGATCTTATTTTTTATTATTTTTTGAATTATTTATTTACTTATTTTTACTTGTATTTTTTATTTTATTTTATTCTTTTTCGGTTCTTATCTTTTCTGCCTAATTTTTGTGTAAATTGTTCTTAATTATGAAATTTAGGTTTGGTATATTAGGGTTTTGGTTATATGTAGGAATTCTAAGACCGGCCATGTTTTTTTTTTTTGTTTTTTTTTTTTATTGTTCTCTGTCATTCCCTTGCTAACTGGACACATGGCTTGGAGGTGATTCCCCCCTCCATCACACTACTGTCTGTTACTGCTTGCTTAAGGTAACTTAATCTCTCCAGAACTCTCCAGAACTGTATAGAAGAAACAGAATGAAGATAATTTTTGAAATTTTCTTAACTTTTTTCTGTCAGCAAGCCTGCAACTTGGTGAGTTTAGCCAGTGTGATCTTATTTTTTATTATTTTTTGAATTATTTATTTACTTATTTTTACTTGTATTTTTTATTTTATTTTATTCTTTTTCGGTTCTTATCTTTTCTGCCTAATTTTTGTGTAAATTGTTCTTAATTATGAAATTTAGGTTTGGTATATTAGGGTTTTGGTTATATGTAGGAATTCTAAGACCGGCCATGTTTTTTTTTTTTGTTTTTTTTTTTATTGTTCTCTGTCATTCCCTTGCTAACTGGACACATGGCTTGGAGGTGATTCCCCCCTCCATCACACTACTGTCTGTTACTGCTTGCTTAAGGTAACTTAATCTCTCCAGAACTGTATAGAAGAAACAGAATGAAGATAATTTTTGAAATTTTCTTAACTTTTTTCTGTCAGCAAGCCTGCAACTTGGTGAGTTTAGCCAGTGTGATCTTATTTTTTATTATTTTTTGAATTATTTATTTACTTATTTTTACTTGTATTTTTTATTTTATTTTATTCTTTTTCGGTTCTTATCTTTTCTGCCTAATTTTTGTGTAAATTGTTCTTAATTATGAAATTTAGGTTTGACTTATACTAAGTTAAAACTTCATTAACTTCAGTCACATATTTATTTTTTTTAATTGGAGTAGATAGTACCTTCTATCGCCAGGTCTCACACTCCACCCCCTTCTTTTGGACAGGAGTAGAGTTGATCGCCTTGTTTCTAGTTTAGGAAGGGGTTCCCGAGTAGATAGATTAAACTAATTGGAGTAGATAGATTAAACTATCGCCCGGTTCACACTCCACCCACATCTATTGAACAGGTGAAGAGGCTCATCCCTTGTTTCCTGTTTAGGATGCGGTTTCCAGTTTTCTCTTTTCCAATCTTTTCACTCTTTTCCTTTATTATTTTATTTTTTTTTTTCAATTGGAGTAGATAGACTAAACTATCGCCCGGTTCACACTCCACCCACATCTATTGAACAGGTGAAGAGGCTCATCCCTTGTTTCCTGTTTAGGATGCGGTTTCCGGTTTTCTCTTTTCCAATCTTTTCACTCTTTTCCTTTATTATTTTATTTTTTTTTTTCAATTGGAGTAGATAGACTAAACTATCGCCCGGTTCACACTCCACCCACATCTATTGAACAGGTGAAGAGGCTCATCCCTTGTTTACTGTTTAGGATGCGGTTTCCGGTTTTCTCTTTTCCAATCTTTTCACTCTTTTCCTTTATTATTTTATTTTTTTTTTCAATTGGAGTAGATAGACTAAACTATCGCCCGGTTCACACTCCACCCACATCTATTGAACAGGTGAAGAGGCTCATCCCTTGTTTCCTGTTTAGGATGCGGTTTCCGGTTTTCTCTTTTCCAATCTTTTCACTCTTTTCCTTTATTATTTTATTTTTTTTTTCAATTGGAGTAGATAGACTAAACTATCGCCCGGTTCACACTCCACCCACATCTATTGAACAGGTGAAGAGGCTCATCCCTTGTTTCCTGTTTAGGATGCGGTTTCCGGTTTTCTCTTTTCCAATCTTTTCACTCTTTTCCTTTATTATTTTATTTTTTTTTTCAATTGGAGTAGATAGACTAAACTATCGCCCGGTTCACACTCCACCCACATCTATTGAACAGGTGAAGAGGCTCATCCCTTGTTTCCTGTTTAGGATGCGGTTTCCGGTTTTCTCTTTTCCAATCTTTTCACTCTTTTCCTTTATTATTTTATTTTTTTTTTCAATTGGAGTAGATAGACTAAACTATCGCCCGGTTCACACTCCACCCACATCTATTGAACAGGTGAAGAGGCTCATCCCTTGTTTCCTGTTTAGGATGCGGTTTCCGGTTTTCTCTTTTCCAATCTTTTCACTCTTTTCCTTTATTATTTTATTTTTTTTTTCAATTGGAGTAGATAGACTAAACTATCGCCCGGTTCACACTCCACCCACATCTATTGAACAGGTGAAGAGGCTCATCCCTTGTTTCCTGTTTAGGATGCGGTTTTCGGCTTTCTCTTTTCCATTCTTTTTACCCTTACGTAGCCCCCTGCGCATCAGTGGCGTTACTGCCTTGCTCGGGGTGATATGATTAAAAAAAAAAAAAAAAAAAAAAAAAAAAATAATCATTTCACCCTAAACAAGGCAGTCATCGCAGGGGGTCAGATAAGGGGAGAGTGATGAGAAAGAAGAACAAGTTACAGTCGTTGTCAAAGAATGGATAAGAGAAGGATGAGAGCACTGATGTGAAGAGATCTGTATAAGTGTCGAGTGGAAAGGGAGAAGAACATGATACAAATGTCGTCAGGGAAACGATGCGAGTTAAAGAGATAGGAGATGGCGATTGACCTTGCATTTAAATTCTTGTAGATTGCAGCTGTCAGGGAAGCAAGTCTACGGAAGTGATTTCCCTAGGCGAGAAGTGCGAGAAAAGAAGCTGGTAGAGTATAAGTTGCGGTTACATTTAATCTATTTTACTGTAAATGGGTGGAACCTAGTCGCTATTCTAGTATCTCGATTAAATTCATGCAGAGGAGGCACCAGGGAGCTAAGCTCATCGGAGCAGAAGCCGTGAAAGTTTTTGTAGACGAGACAGAGGGAAGCCACATTTCGTCGGTGCGAAAGTAGCTGGTGTTAACCAACCAGGTCGGGTTCAGTTGAATTGCAGATTCGCCGTTGAATTTTGTCAAGAACCCCCAGATGAATAGCAGAAGCACCCGACCAAATGTGACAGCAGTATTCAATTCACGTGTGGATGGTATATTTATGGATTCAGACATGAAAATTTTCCTGGCCCTACACAGTATACTGACATTCCAAGCAGTAGATTTAGCTGTGGATTCAATGTAGTTATTTCACTTGAAGTCGGCTGATAGAGCAAGGCAAGGAGGCACTGTATTTTGCTTTCAGGGAGACAAGCCTGATCCATGCTGATGGTGGGTAGGAGCGATTCTCTATGGTGGTTAAGGAATAGCAACTTAGTTTTGAAAGTATTAACATTTACAAGCCATTTCTTGCCCCAGTCGACCACTGATTTGGGGTTCTTTTCAATATCAGCAGCGAGGTTTGTTTTGTTAGCCTGGGCAGATTTCTTATCAAAGCGGGAGTAAATAGTGGTGTTGTCAACGTAGACGCCTACTTGGGATCTGATTACACCAGGGAGGTCATTGATGAAGATCAGAAAAAGCGTAGAATAGAGCCTTGAGGAACACCCGCGTTCATATGATAGTATCTGGAAGCATGCCCAGTCAATATTACTTTCATTACGCGATTTGAAAGGAACGACTGAATTTGATCAAACAAGCGTCCTTTATACCGTCGCTATTGTATATATATATATATAAAGAGAGAGAGAGAGAGAGAGAGATAGATAGATAGATAGATAGATAGATAGATAGATAGATAGATAGATAGACATAGTCAGTAATACGTAACAACTATATATATATATAAATATATATATATATATATATATATATATATATATATATATTACGGAAAATTAACGAAGATTAACGAAACTTGGTTATAAACAACCGACAATTTGAAATGACTTTTTTGAACATTATTTTTTATCGATACTCGTATTTAAGTAGATATTCTGTTTTTAATTAAACAGTATTATATATTTATATCAACTGGTCGTTTGTGGTCGAGAGGTTTAAGACGTGCCAAATCACATGGTAGCTTCCTCTATGTGGATAGGGGTTGCAGGTTCGAATTCTGCCGAATGACACACGTTTTCGTAATAAAGATTTATCGTAAATAATCTGGCCAGTTGATAT
>JBBBDQ010001267.1:2712500-2715000 GCA_037127315.1 Ascarosepion bandense | reverse complement strand
TCGAAAATTCAAGTTGAGAGATTTGTCTCTTCATGATGAGCCTCGCAGTGGACGACCACAGGTCTTGAATGACGGAGTCCTGAAGGCGGCCATTGAAGAGGACAGTAGTCTAACGTGTGGTGAACTTGCAAGACAGTTCAACGTTTCCGATGAAACAGTTAGACTTAATCTGCACCGCATAGGTAAGACGTACAAACTGAGCAAGTGGGTTCCGCAAATGCCGTTGGGGATCCACAAGGGACAACGAGTGGCAGCCTGCGTATTGCTGCTTTCTCGCCATCGTACCGCATCTTTATTCAATCGAGTGCTTACCAGTGATGAAAAGTCGGTTCTGTACGAAACTACCAAGCATTCCAGATATTGGTTGTCTGCTCAGGATGCTGTCTCTCACACTGCAAGACTGCCTATGCACCCACGCAAGATTATGCTTTTTCTGGTGGACAGGTCGTCAAGTGGTTCATTATGAACTGCTACCAACGGGCCAGTCACTGGAGACCTATACTCGCAGCAATTGAAACGTGTGCAGCAACAGGCATTGCGCCAGAAGGAGCCAGAATTGGTGAATTGCAGAGGTGTGCATTTCCTCCATGACAAGACCAGGCCGCATGTCGCGCGAGTGGTCAGGGATACCATACAACAACTTGGATGGGAGACTTTGTGCCATCCACCTTATTCACCTGACCTTGTGCCATCCGATTACCACCTTTTCAACTCCCTGGATAATAATCTTGGTGGGAAATCCTTCAGCAAAGAAGCAGACTTGCGCAAATCCCTTACGGACATCTTTTCGTCAACTCCCCACCGCCCGAGTTGGCAGAAGGTGCTGAATTTCGATGGCGATTACTTCGAAGACTAAATATAATTTACACATACTGTGGAGCGTTTTCTTTTTTTCCTTTAATAAAAGACATAATTTATTTGGTTACCTTGTGTATATATATATATATATATTAGTAATCCACATACAAGCCTGTTTCGCTGTATCGCAGCTTATCAGTGTGGCTAGACGCATCCACTTGTTTCTGGCCAGGATCGAAACTCGACCGATTTGGTGTCAGTCGTTACTCCCTAAGCTATCAGCGCATGGAATCAGAGAAAGGAAATTTTAACCTGTTGTATATAAGCAGTGTATACACACGCCAGTCACCGAAAGAACTCAATTCATATCTGAAGAGTCACGCATATAGCAGACTGTTTTTAAAATTTTCTTCTCCAGAGAGCTCAATCGTAATGAGAGCATAATATATTAGTCATCCACATACAAGCCTGTTTCGCTGTATCACAGCTCATCAGTACGATTAGACTCCGATGGATTTTTAACCCAGTATTGAAACTCGACCGAATTGTCGTCAGTCGGCGATTCTACCTCTGGGCTATGGGCGCTCGGTAGAAGAAGGCAGACTTTGTAGCGCGTATATTATCGTTCTACACGCCCAATAGCCAGAGTGCTCTAATTCACTATTGAATGAGCGATGCGTATATGCCAGAGTAGCTACTGTTTTCAAAGTCTCCCACCCTTCCAGAGTGCTCAATCTATATATATAATTTAATTACTTAGTCTTGGGTCAGAAAAAGTTACACCAGCAGACAGCAGTATTAAAAAGTTTTCAATACAATTCTATTGTAGAACTCTTGTATATTTTTCATTTGTAAACGAGTTATTACAATCAATAATAATTTTCTACTATGTGGTGCCTTACAAATGAAATATATATATATTGTTAGGACGAATAAAAACATAATCCAAGGGAATTAACCCTTTCCTGTTCCAAAACAGAGTACCCACCTTTTCACCTCTGAAAAGTGGGTCCACGCGAGTCAAGTGATTAACTCGACATTCAGACGTGAGACGTACGACTCAACAGACTTGGAATATGGCCGTCAGTGGTTAAGAACACCAAATATCTACTTTTCTTTCGTTCCATGCATTTTCTACACGTGCTGCACACACACACACACACACACACACACACACACACACACACACACACACACATATTCCTTTACGGACCATGAATCATACTGTAAATTTAAATCAAGGCATTTTAGTTATGAGACAAACACCCCGTTCATAACAACTGGCGACGAGGAATAAAATAAATTATTAACGATTTATTTTGATTTTACAGTTAAACTAAAAAAAAAAAATGTCTATTTCTGCATAAGTTCTGAAACAAATTTTGTCACAACATCAAGAACTATTTGAAAGAGCTCAATTGAATTTAATAACAACTTTAACCCAACAATTTCAGTCCCAAGACATCGGTAATTCATCCAGTGTCGATCTTTCAAATACAATTTCAGAATTTACGTACGACGCCGAAAACGGCTACACATTTGAGTCATGGTTTTCGCAATGGAAAGACACTTTTCACCACGAATTTCCAAACAAAGACGATGATTGGAAAAAACGGTTGCTCATACAGAAGTTAGGCACAAAAGAAAACGAAAGGTTCGTAAATTTTATTTTACCCAAACGGCCTTTCGGTTTGACCTTCAC